>CAAALY010000189.1:0-11498 GCA_900617795.1 Protopolystoma xenopodis
AAATAATGTAATTATATTGAATGTTTTAATTAAATTCCATTGCATTTGTAGAAATCTAATTAGTTAATCTTGTTAACCTCATTATCATTTCAATTTGTAGAATAATGTTCAAAGTAGATCACTCTGCAGCACAATGAT
This sequence comes from Protopolystoma xenopodis, assembly GCA_900617795.1. NCBI lineage: Eukaryota > Metazoa > Platyhelminthes > Monogenea > Polystomatidea > Polystomatidae > Protopolystoma > Protopolystoma xenopodis. Next base: position 139 of record CAAALY010000189.1, read on the forward strand.
GCAATACCTATGACCAGCCTTTGATTTGCTTTATAAAAGCCTTGCAGGTAAAGATTTTTGCAAATAAAATGATTTTTTTAAAAGTCCCTGGTTCTCGTCTATTTCATTAAGTAAAGCATCAAGTAGGATATCAGTGCTACAACTATATTGTAATTGATTATTTTGAAAAATTTACCAACATATCTGTAAGTGTTGTCTTTATAATAATGTTTAATGCAGTTTCATTACTAAAATTTGCATATGCTGTAATCATAATTTTTCTGAGAGTATCTTTTTACTCAGATTTAATTTAATTATTTATATTAAAAAGTAACACATCATGCATAGGCATTATAACTTTAAAACTAACTTAAGACACCTCTAATGCACAATATTTCAGTTAAGGTTAAAACGAGAATATAGTTTAATTAAATTTAGGCTAGAGTTGCATTTACAAAAGCTATTTATATGCCCACAGTTACTTAAAATTTCAAAACACTTCTGTAAACTATCAATTATGGAAGAAAGAATAAAGAAAATGCACTATCAAAATATGGTTTACATTTCGCATTGCGATATATTTACTAAACAGTTTTCTTATTAGCTTAAAATTTTTAGTGAAAATATACAGTATATATCTGATTTACTGGTGAGCTCTAAAATAAACTTATATACAAAAATTACTTATTAAAATTTTTTGAGAAACTTTTTATCTTATAAAAGCATTTTCGTAGTAATATTTGAAAAAATATACTAAGCACATCATAAATCATTTTATATTAAAATGAAGTGAGACATTAAGAACTTTTATGTACGTAATAAATTAAGCCAGGTAAACATTTATTATTTTAATTATTATAACCAGAATAAGGTCAGCATAACTTTATAATGGTAAACAATATATCTAAAATTCTTTCATGTATGCATGTATGAAAAATTTAGTAAAGTAATTTTAGTTAACCTTATATTTTTTCTAATATTTATAAATATTTTTATCCTAGAAAGGTACCAATTAACAAGCCTTATGCAAGAAAAAAAAATTTTTTATTGTAATTATAATAGCTTTTAATAAAGTTTTACTTACTATATGCTTTACGCTTTTAGTATTTTCTTACTTTTATTAAGTCCGAACACAAATATTAATTTATTTTACGATAAATAAATTAAATTAAACTAGATTCACAATTTATAATCTTTTAAGCATATTATAATATCTTTGGTATCAATTTAAGATATGCTTTCTAGCTACAATATTTGGAGGATTTTTATTGCTAATTAATAAAAAAAATGCTAATTTTTATTAAGTAGGATGAGAAATTGTGTTAAATAATCTAATCCTTTTATTCTTCAGTGAATAAAAAATTGTCAATGTTGTCAAATCAAATATTAAGTAGGTAATTTTTCGAAAAATGTAGCCATGCTGCAACAAATGGACACTTTTACATAAGAAATTTTATCGCAAGAACATGAATCAAAATTGCCTCGTAGTTTTATGACTATTTAAACATATGAGAATATTTTGCATAGTTAATATAAGGACAAAATATATAATATTCTAACTCACTGCGAATTACAAATAAAACATTAATAATAAAACATTACTAATAAAACATGATATTATCTAACATATATCAATGTATAATTATACACTCATATTGACCATTAATGTTATAAAATATTTTTCCTTCTTGTTATTGTTCTATATACTAAATACAGTTTAAGTGTCTTAAACTAAAGTTATTAATTAACCTAAAATATTGGATTGGAATGCATTTATCGCTAGGAATTTGTTTTTAAATTAATAATGTAGAAAAATTTAGTAGATGATTAAGCAATTTCTCGGATTATGTTTGCTAAAATATTATAAAAACTGTCAAATTATATTACCTATTGAAACAAATAATTGAAAGATTTTATATAAATTCTTTTTGACAAGTAATATCGATAACATTTATTTGGAAATAAATTACGGCCAAATAATTAAGAAAAAATTCAATAAAAATAAAAAGTTTAAAAAAAGAACTCAATAATTTCTCTGATAACTGTATATATAAATTATTATATATCTTGTTTACTTATAGTAAAACTATAGTCTAAATAATATTTTTAAACTCACAAAACAATTCAATAAATATTTACTAATTATTTTCCTATTCTAAGCTGAATTTAATATAAATTTATGTTTTTAGAAGCAGCAATTTAAAAATCACTTTAAATTATTAAACTATATGTATAATTCATATATTTTACGTTAACCGTACTAAGCAGGCTATACTAAATTATTAAAGATATGAAGAGCAAGATGTCTTTAGGAACGAAAACCGCTAAACTTTCTCTACTTACCTCTGGAATTAAATTTATATCAAATCTCTTTGCGAACGTAAGGAAATCCTTTGGCTTTTATCTTTAAAAGTTCAAAGTAAGTATTTAGGTACCAAATAAACATTACCAGGTTTAGCAGTGCCATCGTGAAGCTCTATTAATTTTTTCATTTATACCTTGTCCAAAGGTAAAAAGAGCAGCAATCCTAAGGAAAGCCAAAATATTCTTTCGTAAATGCTTTCGTTAAAATTAAAATAAGGTTTTTCATGTGTCAAGTTGGTTAGTCTTGTTACGGACTACCTAGCGATTCGGTGCGATTTAGGGATTTCATCCTCTAAGTCGGCAGGGTTTTTAGCGCATGTTCTTTAGAGATATTTGTATTCATGGATTTAATATTGAAACTTACTAATAAGTCTTTTGTTATATAAAGGTTGTTTGACATTGTTTTTGCAACATGGTCAAATTAGTAGGAAGACTTATTGGAGCGCCCCTAGTGCGGGTTCCCTTGTCTCCAACTTGTCTCTTTGACTATTAGCTTTATGGTGCTTAGGATAGTGATACTTAATTACGATGCCGACTACTATGCCGGCAGAATGTTTGAAAATGTTCCACGTCTACAATTTAACTTTGGAAATGATCATGCAGACAATGGACTTTGGACTAGGTGCGTTCTGATAATTCTTCCTATCAATACAATACCATGTTACGAAAACAAGGTCAAACAACCTCTATACAACGAAAGGAGACTGCGACGACACAAAATGCCATACCATTTTGGCTTCATACCTTCTTTTTATTCAATTTCAAGTATTCGATTTTTTGAGAAAATTTATATAAATGCTTCACTGTGTTAGATATCCTCTCATTTTATTTGTTTAGTTTTAAACAAATAAATATTGCAAATTTGTCTATTGCTCCATACTTGTTTTAGACTATCAGAGTTAGTAACTCGTCTTATTTGTGTATGTTTAATAATCCGTATTCTGTTGGTGGTCGTGCATTATTTCATAGGATTAAATTTATTTTCCATGCGTAAATTTCACTATTGCATTCATTTTATATTTGGGTCCTTGTTTAATTTACCATATATGTTCCTGTGTCGTAGAATATTTTTCATCTTCGACGTTTTTATTTTTTAAAATTTAAACCGTAGCTTCATTTCTGTTTACCTGAAGGACTATTTGTTAATTTTTTAAGAGTTTTTTGCATTACGACAAATCAGTTCCTTTGTGGAGGCTTCTGCTGTGTTAAAATATTTGAAATAAGATTCCTCTCCATTGTCCTATTTCGTCTTCTCCGACCACTTGATTGTGATATCAATAATCTACAATAGGTTTTCTCTTAAAAGGCTTCTCTGATGTTAAATTGTCAAATTAAATTTATTTGACAGAGTTGCAGTTGTTTTTATATTATTAAATTTCATACTTTCCTGCAATCGCAGTGCTAATCGGTAAGTGTTAGCACCTCGAAAGTTACTAAAACTAGGTGTACTGACTTTGATTAAGGCTATATAAATATTTTATTTTATTTTATTTTAATGCCGTTATATTATTAAGTTAAAATCACACATAAGTTTATGTTAGTCAAGCTATAAATATTTTCAAAATCTTTCGAAAACACGATCCTAACTAATTCACGCCAAAGCTTTGACTTAATATTTATTAACTTAAAACGTTAAGTATCATAGGTGTTATTAGGTTTCTATATGAAAGCCTAGTAAAAATGCTTAATAAACATATCTAAGTGGTAAGACCTCTTGAGGTCGCAGAATTTAGGATTGATACCATAACGTTTAGAATAGTTGGAAAATTAAGTTTGATGCGTACTCAATGTATACTAATATCTCTAACGAAAATGCGCTTGCAGCCCTGCTGTTATTTATAGACCAAGTAAATGATATTCCAGGATCATAACTGATATGTAAAGAGTCTTTAACAAGACTTATTAACTTTACAATATGGACAATCTATTTAAATTCAATTTTGAACATCTATGAACAAAATTTAGGACTTTTACTGGGATCTTTGCTCTCACCACTTTTTGGCAAATGTATACATAAACAAAATAAAAGAAAACGTCACAATGGCACCGCAATGCTTATGCGTTGCCTTAATAATTACTTTACACATTGTTAAAATGAAAAAGATAAACTATAGAGATTTGCAGTTCGTGAATGTTATTGAAGACAAAAATAGATTTACGATGGTATTACATAAAGAGGAGTGGTAAGAATTCCTAGACGTTAATGTGATTCATTCTAATAGTACGCTTAATATAAAACTGTTAAGAATAATGTCCTATACTAGGATAAAACTTAATTTCCTGTTCCATCACAATGTTAGGCTGAATATTATAATAACGAGGAACCTGATCATCTAAAACCTAGGCCTAACGGATGTAGAATTGTAAAACAAAGAGCTAACAAATTGACAGGTATTTTTATCTTGGCAATGACCATCCTAGCTGTAAAAAGCCAATTGCAGAATAGGAATTAGAATAGGATAAAAAAGGCGATTAAAGATTCACAAAAGTAGTTATGCCTACCTTCCTGCGAAATCTTGCCAGTATTAATTAAATGCGATATTAAGATGGTCCTGAAGGAAAAAATTAACAGTTTTCAAAAGTCTTCTAACGTAAGATAAAAGTTCATGAATTATTTTCTTCAAGAGTTTATTGTAAATTAAGCCGCGGTTATTTTCAGAAATATATTAGCGATACAGGAAGAAAAATAGATACCGAAAGATCTGAAATAGCGGAACACATTGCACAACCTAGAAATAAGATTATTTGGAATGCAAAAGAACAGAAAGCGTCATACAGTGACACACAAGAAAGCGTAAGATTAAAGTGGCCGTTGACATCCTTTAGAAGAAAAATTGAAGAAAGAAAGAGTTAACAAATACTTTGCCTACTACCTAAGCAAACTCAAGATAATAAGAATAGAGCGAGATCAGAGAAAAAAGAGACGCCTAAATCAATTATCTACTGCTCCCTAAGGAAAAGAAATCGCAAGAAGTTAACTAAGAAGACGCTTTTAGTAAATAATGTAAATTTCGTATGAGCCAGTACAAATTTAGTTAGCTGGCAGTAATAAAATTTAACATGCGGATAAGCAAACCGTCATTAAAATTAAGTGTTATGTCAAAAATGCACTAGAAATCCACTTTTACATGCCGCATGTCACCAGAAATACACTTTGACAGTTGGCTCAGATAACATGGGTTTAATTAGTAGAGCGACAATTCATGTGCTTCTAAATCATTGCTTAATTGCGCCTAGATGAAAAATAAACATAAGGATGGAAATCCAGTGAAATTTATCAACTAGAACAATAAAAACAGGATCTACGAGACAAATAAGGGATACGTATTGGAGGCTTGAGTCGGATAAGCCGATGGTAAATGAAGGGTCAGGCTAGATATCAATTGTGATTGGGCCCCACAAGAATTTTCACAAAATGGCTAACAATATGAGTAGTTAAATGTAAACAAGTAATCAGTTGTGATTAAGCTGAAATGAAAAATGAAAAAATTAAAATAGGAGTGATTGTTTAACCGTCTTCGGCAGAATATTTGTGGAGAAATTGAAAATTTTGTAGCCAGCAACGTCTAATCAGAAAACTTACTGATGATGCCTTCGAAACGTTTGAGAATGTAGCAAGTTCAATAATTTATGCTGCGATCCATGAAAACTACTATGTTAGATGACTTTTTAGTTTAGTTGCGTTCTACTAAGTCAACCTGACCAAATTGGTACAGCTAGGTCAACCCACATCATGTTAAGGTCAAGCAATAAATTATGAATTTTCTGTCATGGGTTAAGAGAAATAACTATTAACCTAAACGATAAAATTTTTCACGAGGTATTGCTCGCAAACTTTCGTATACGACTTTAATAAGACTGATCTGTACGATTTTTGGCAATAGTATAATTGTCAGATCGCACTTAAACAGAGATACCAAACAAAATGAGAAAAATAAAAATAGTAATATAAAAGGTATTTGCTAAAAATGTATATATAAAATGTAGAATTAATTAATTTAAATACAAAAATTTTGCTAAGTTAGATTTATTAGCATAACCAAGTTTACATTCAAAGATTTATAGGATGTAATCAAGATTATTGTTATTTCCCAAAAGTGTGGAAATAAATTTTAACTTTAGACATAAAGTAAGCAAAATGTTATATTCTATTTAATTAATAGTACTATTACTATAATATATTAATATCTACCTTATGAGATAATACTATATTATATATTAATAATTAATACTAGCAAGTTAATTTTTTTTTAAATAATATCAAAACTTTGAACATAATAATTATCCAACTTATCCTGGAATCAAATTAAGGAATTAAAATTATGTATTTATTTTTACCTATATCCCCTATAAAAAATTAGAAAATAGCATTTCTATTAACTATATATAAATTTATGAAAGAATCTAACGGGATTGAAGTGTAGGCTGTTTTTGTCAGAAAAATCTCATGTCATTGATTTACTGGTAGTCTCAGTAGTGTACTTAATTACGAAAAAAAGTAGGGTAGTTGGATTTTATAGGAAATATACGTTAACCTGATTTAAAATCTGATAAAAAAGCGACATGTCTAAAGCCATGGCCTTCCCTAAAATTCACATCTTACTTGTAAGACAGGGGAACTTGTGGCAATTTTGCTTAGTTCTTAACCTGTCACTCGTACTTTGTGCACTGCACTTTGTAAATCCCGCTAGGTCATATATATCTGAGGTCGTATAGACAGTAAATAATGGATGTTGACAAATTTTGTGAATGTCAGGCTATGATAGATTCAATACAATAATCATCTCTACAAATATCATTTTCTTAAACGTTTAATATTAGTCATAAAACACCATTAACTGAGGATAAAAAGTTAATGTTTTCATATAATTTATTATGTGTTTATTATGTATAATTATTTTTGTGCCGTTTTATTATAAATTAATTATTTATCTAGATGTTTATTTCTATAGTAAAGAAATATAACATTTACAAATAAGCAATATCATTCTATGTATTGACTGGTCTCAATAAATATTATTTAAAGCAGATCAAGTTCATTTTCACATTTATCTCTACCTGCTAATCTTATGCTTCGAATAATCATAAATTATAAAACAAAAATTATTGTAATATGAAATGTATTTACTCTATTTAGTTTAAACGAGATAAGAGATACATTTACAGTATGCATAATTATCTTGTTTTATGGGCAAAAATTTTTTTATTTTATGACCTCATACATAATTTCATAGACTTAGTAAATCCTAAAATATAAAAAATTTGAGTAATTTAATCTATTAAGGATGTATTTCAAAGAAAGTAGTACATCTTTATGTTTTTAATTTGGATGCAATTTTTTCCATTAATTGGTGTATTAATGTGGCTAAATAATCTTGACTAAAAAGTCGCATTATGAATTCAAATTCCAATTGTATCTAATTTGTCTCTACATTAAGTATATCTTAAAATCAAACATATTAAATCATTGTCTTTAATTATTTAAGGAATAAAACGTATTTTTCAATATCAAATTACTTATATTTATCGTATTTGTTGGTTCATTTGAGTAACCAGCCTCCAATATATAATGTTAGATTGATTTACTATTCCAGATTTAGTTTCTGATTTATTCAGAGAATTTAAATTTAAATTTTACGATGGTTAAGTGTAAAGTAAATATTATCTATTATTTATTTTCTGGCACATATACACATTCATATATAGTAGATGAATATATTTCGTACTCATAATCTTAACTAGATGCAGACGGTAGTTTGCTTAATATCTATATATTGAAATAACTTATTTGCTTCTAAATTAAATATTTATCATAATTTATAAACAGAAGTTTGATATAAAACTGTTCTAATGCTGTACAAATTTTCATCCTCAACTATTACAAAAGGTTAGAAAATCGGGGTTGTTAGATTTATTTAACAGCAACTCATATTCCATGCTCTATTTTCTATACTTTAGAATAAAATTACTGCCTAAGTCCGAACAATTTAGGAAATTAAATACTTACTGAGGTTTCTTTTAAAAATAGGTATATATACTTATATAAATATTTTTATCAACCATATTCAAATAAAATAGAAATTCATTACCTTCACATCGATGATAATTGATCAGGTTTAATTACGACAGTCACAGATACCAAAAACATAGCTGGCTGTAATCCTGGTTCATTGATACTTGTGACATCTGCTACTTTCTTTTTACAAAGATACCCTCATCCATCCATCATGCTGATTATTATTTGAATGACTTTAAATTCTTCTGTAAGTGTAAATATTTATTTCCTGTTTAAAAGTTTGCAACTGCTTTTAATCTGCTACTGTTTCTTAAATAAAATATTAATCATATTTTGATTGTTTATATATTTTAATTATAATGGCTATCAATAGAAGAGAGTAGAAATAGTCGCAATGGTAAACATTTTCTTTCTAAAATATAAATTTCAAGCCTTATTTAAGGATTATCGTGTTTATTGCTTAGAATACAATAAGCCATGTTCAAACTTATTACATAACAATAAGATTTTGTTACTTTGAGATAAATTATGAATTGTGTAACTCAGCTTATTTCGCTGTTAAATAAAGTTCAACGGGATTATCTCTTTTATTAATAATGCGTAAATAAAATTCATTAAATAAGATTGACCTTTGATTATATGTTTTAAACGAAATATTATTTAATAAAAGCGCAATATCAGTAAACATCTAATTCGTATTCCAAGTTTTAGGATAGTTTACTCTTTATTCTTATATAATGCTGTGTAAAATATATAAAGTGACCTAAATTTATCATAAATATTTCTGTGTTCAATTTCATTATCCTGGTTTATTATATAAAGTATTTAAATTAATAGAACAAGTGATAGAATTCCATTAATTTGCTTATATAATAATTGCAATTAGTTATTACCATTTACAATAAGAATTCATCTTATCCTAGCACTATTCATTTGTTTTAACAAATGATATGTATTGAATTACTTCTCTTATGAAGCATAAAAATTTTGAATAAATAAGATATAATAAATATAAAACTAATAATTATAATTTATATATTTTTATTTAGTTTCTTATATTCTTGCATATTATTATTGCGTTTATTCCATTTTTTCAGCGTAAAAATTGATAGTCTTTTAATATCTGAATGCATCTTAAACAATATATATTTCATATTATATTTGCTCATATTTTAAAATTACAATGATCTCATAAGTATCAAAAGTTTATAATTAAATTCCTATTGTCTTTATTCATATCTTTTAATTTGAGATTTTTTATAAGAATTTGCTTGTTAAATAATTCGAATACTAGATGGAAGATGTAGGCTTATTGCGTGAATTTATAATTTTAGAGCATGAAGACATTTTATGTAACTACACATATTTTGCTGTTAAATACCTTAATGTCAGAATATAGCTTAGTATATCTATTACCCGTATCAGATAAGTGTGGTTTATAGCTTAAATATATAATATTTTCTCCTTTTTTTACTGATATCACTCTTTATTTGGCAGAATTTTCTACAAAAAAGGGCCAATATCAGATAATATCTTAGGCATATAAGTTTTTTTTGAAAAACTAATAACAATATTTTATAAATTTTCTTCTAGAAAAATGCACTTAAATATATCATAGCATTTCTGTGTTTACATTCATATTAATCCTTAATTTAAATTTATTTATTTAATTTATTGAACTGTGGTTAAATTCAGCAATGATATTTTAAAGGCAGAAAAATCTTAATATATTTGTAAACCTCAAGATTCTGTTATTTTTTTGTCTTAACTAAATATAGGAAATAAATCTCCTTTCTTATAGACGATAAAAATAGGAGATGAATTATATACAGGAAATTGTATCACTTAATAATCTGCTGTTTCTCAGGAATTCTTTTACAAATGTAAAAATATATTGATTTTGACACTATCAAATTTTAAATGGCTAGATTTAAGAGTTAAATAAATGCAACAATCAGCAAACAGACTCATCCTCCCCTAGAAAAATTATTTTAATTTGTTTGAGTTTGGAATGATACCGCAGGGAATTTCTCATATAGTCTCTATATCCGTTAATGCGTTTAGCATTAGACTTGTGGATTAGTTGCCCTATGTTACCAAGTCGTTATCATAATTCACCCAAAATCCTTTTCAACCTACTTATATTTAAACAGCTATCTCACATTGAGGCTAAGACATCAGAATAAAATAATGTGGCAGTTTGATCTAAAAACTAGAGCTCAAATTTTCCACAAAGGTTGCCTGATTGATGAAAGATTTATTATTTCTTTATAATAAGTCATAACATTCAATTTACTTATTCTTTGCGTCAAAGAATGGTTTTTAAAGAAAAGTGTTATTTTCTCTTGATAAATAGTCATGACTACCTCCCTACTAACTCTCTTACACATCTTTTTCAAAATCTGGCACGATGATAACATCAAACCCTATTCGAGTGGTTGAGCAGCTTTACCTTCTTAAATATTATATTTTTCCATCCTATTTTGTAATATATTTAGGTTATTCTTACGTACTATTTGTTTGTAATTATTCTTGTCTAAAATGTTATATACTTTTATATTCTGCGCCAGATGATTAGCATGAACAGAGCCAGGATCCTGATTATCATGGAGTTAATCATATATTAATTGGACATTTTAAGCATGTTTTAAAACAATTTAAATAAAACACTTTTAAAAAATGTCTAGCTATACATATTCCTACTTTGTGATTATAAAATTATTTAATATTGCAGCTATAAAAGTTAAAATGCCATTTTTTCTATTCACATCGTAAGCTTGATATTTCTAGTCATTTACGTCACGAATTCTCTTTGGCATACTTAGCCATGAAATAATACGCCAAATTTTTTATACATGTAGATGACAAATACTTTAACAAATAAAAGTATTTTTTTACTATTTGACATTGTAACACATAGATAAGTCCTTTCTTGTTTGTAATTTTAAATAATAAAACCAAACTATGTATTGCTAAGCACTAAATTCTATACCTCATTAAT
>CAAALY010000190.1:0-11478 GCA_900617795.1 Protopolystoma xenopodis
TGGAGTGTGAATGGTTTTCATGAATGCTGCTCGAAGGGGCACACAATACTACATTAGGATTAAGCACGGTGAAATAACTCTGACAGGGAAGTCATGATATAAGGATATAGGAAATGTGAATAGGCCAGAGCAGAAGGTGAGATACCATAACTGTATAGCACACGTTTGGTCAAAGAATGGGCTTGACTTGTCCATTTGACGAGTTGTAATATGGTGCTACGGATGGCGAGACTCACTGATGATGCCAACTACGATGTCGGCGAAACGTTTGGGAATGTACTGCTTCCACGGTTTGACTTTGGAAATACTTATGTATAAAATGGACTCAGGACAAGGTGCGTTTCCTATAAGTCTTCCTACCAATATGACCAATTTGCGAAAACAAGGTCAAACAACTTCTATACAATGAAAGGATACTGCGACCATACAAAAGACCACACTATCTTGGTCTTCATACTTTTAATATTATAATAACTCATTAATTTTACTAGTCAAAATTTGTTTTTATTTAAAAACTATATTGGGCCTATTTTTAAACTATTTGTTAACCTGAACCTCTCTCTTTACATTAAATAATTATACCCCAAACTTATGAAATAAAAAACAGGGCTTCATCTTTTTGAAACCTTACAATTATAGTTTATTTGTCCATGTCTTAACATGTAGCATCAATTTGTTTTTGTTGTTGGTACCTAACTAACATATATGACATTTGCAAACTTCTTAAGTATTCAGCTAAAGTTACGATCAATTAGAAAATATAATCATGTAGTTTGCAAACTGTAGCAATTTTTTTAAATACTTTTTTATTGTAAGTAGCCTAACCTAATTTTTGTTATGAGTATTCACAACGTTAACCACATATCCAATATTAAACAAGTTACATAAATGGTGTGTGCTACTACGGCAAATCTGATATTTTTCGACACTGAGGATATTAATTTAAATGATATTACTAACATTCATATAAAGAATCAGGATTATTAATAAGTTTTCATGTAATATCATGTAAATTAATATCAAAAAAATTTGCTTACAGCCCTGCTAGCAATTCCTTACTAAGGCTAGAATAACGGCGAGACAAATTCCTTTAGCATTAGGACTTTAATAAAACTCTTACTCTGTTACTAAGGATAGTCTATTTTGCATTTAAGAAAAACAATTATTGACAAATATTTGGATTTTTAATAAGATCCCTGTCTGCACCAATTTCAGCATACATATATATGAACAAAATAAAAGAGAATTCAAGCTGGCACCATTTTAACCGAAAGGTAAATGCCTTTATTTAACATCTGTATGTTTTCACAATTTTGCTATTCGTAAAATAAATAATAATCCTGAAAAAAATACTGCCTCATGCCTCAAAGCATTCCTAATATATTAAAAAAATTATGTTACAAAGATAAACAAATATCGAGATATCCTTAATATAAATGATCTATAAATAAATGCTCTGAGAATTTTTAAAAAGAATTAAAAAAGTCAAGATGATGATGATTATGTAAATAATCTATTCGTAATATTAATTTAGCATTATGTATAATAATAATGAAAAACAATTTCTTATAAAATTATAAGCCTAAACTATCAAATGAATACTCTAACTTAGAAAGCTATACTAAATTTCTTAAATGTTTTATCTTCTCTGAAACAAAATTAACTTATCATTTAAAATTTATTTTTTTATATAATTCACACAAATCCATCAGAATAAATATATATATATATATATATATATATAATATTATATATAGAGAGCTATAAATAGGTAAACTTTCTAAAATGTGAAAATAACGAATTGTTAGAAAAATAATTCATACATTAATTTAATATATTTTTGCCATTTCACTTGATAAAATTTAGTTGTTAATGTTACCTTTGTTTCTAGTTTTTCTTTAGAAGTATAAACCTAACGCGAACCAATGCTAAGAATCTAATAAAGGTTAAATATGCTGCCAAAATATTAATGCAGGAAGAGAGTAAACTAAGCCTATGCAGAATACATTTTATTTGTTTAATTTAGTAGAATATAAACATGATCTCTTTCTTATTTTATCTAAGTTTATATAAGTTATGTCAAATTCTTAATTAAAATAGACTTGAATAACGAATATTCAGCACATAAAATTGTAATTCTTTATAAATCAAACAAAACATACGTCAATACATGCATTACTGTTTATAATAGTCTATATCTATTGATAGATTAAAAAAAGTTCTATCCTTCATCTTATGATAACTTTTGACGACTAATAAAATTCTTCTATTTATGCGTCAAAAGGCAAGATATACTAAGTAAAGTTATTGATGCGTAATTTTAATAGATATAGTTATACGTAACTTGAATGTAAAAAAGCTAACAATAATGCTATTTATAAGACATTGTAATAAGATTAAATTTCAACAAATACTATCGTATAATCCAGCCAAATATGACTACCCAATTTAGTAAAGTTTCTGTAATTTTAGCCATCACAAATATTAACATAATATACATAGAAGCTCAAGTTATTTTATATATAATCGTTATTTAATGTATGCATGCACATTCGATTTAATATCTTCATCATCTGTTAGGTATATGCTAAAAAGTCCAATCTTTCTGCCAAAAGAAATGTTAAGATTTATATCTATATTTCAATATAAGCATATTATTTGATTTTCTAAGAATATTTAACTTGTTAAGATACATTAATAAATATTTTTTTAATATAGTGATAATTAATCTGTTTATTTCATCTTTTCCTTTTTTCGTCAAATACACTATTATTTTTAATCCATATTCTTTTCATAATTTCATGGCTTACATTTATTTGTTGGATCCAAAAAACTCAAGTCTTATTGATCCATAAACATTAATTGTCATATAGTAAAGTATTTTACACGATCTTAATGGCATATATATATATATCTACAGCAAATGATAGCATTTTGAGCAGTTTACAATAATTAGCATGTATAGATATTAATTTTTTTATTGTAAATTTATTAAGCCAGAGAAAACTTATAATATCTTTTATATATTTGGTTAAATATCTCACAAAGTTGTGATTACTAACCATAGTATTAGGAAATGCCTGCTATATATTTAGTCAGGATTGTACACATTTTTGAATCTAAATGAATGTGTTAATTCGTATTTACGCTTATCCGAATTTGTATTGCATGCTTTAATGCTATGTAATGTATCATGAATCCTTTGAGGTATAATCTCCTCATAAATGCATTTATTCAGAATAATATGACTGACTAAACAAATTGTGTCACATAGAATTTTCTAGACAGAAATATTCTCCTAGACGTTAAAAATCGCAATAACAAGTAGGTTAGAATTGTATATAAGGGAAAAATCTATAAAGGCATCGAATACGTTTGTACTTTTTGTATTCGGTGTTGAAAGAGTTCAAATATATTAAAATATCTAAAATATTTGCATTACTAATTTATTGCCCTTTCATTTATATATAGTATCTTAAACTGGCTTAATCAAAATACCAGCCTAGATTATGATTGGACTCTAATTAGCCTACTTCTTAATTGCATGCTAGTTCGTGATTGCTTTTAGTGATATCAAAGAGAACTTGGGAAGGAAGCACTGATAAATATTGTATTACATGGCAATGCATACAGGAATCATAATGCGAGATTTACATTATCACTATCATAGTAATTTGCGCAATTAATATTTAAGCTAATTGTTGAGATTTGAAACTATGATAGTTGTTTTTACTCAGCCCATTTTTGTGATAACATAGTGACTTTTATTTCCTAAATATGTGTTTGACTTTATCAATATTTGTTAAAAGTAGGTTTATTCACAGCTTCTTAAGGGCAATGCTTTTCATTCGAGAAAAAATGCAAGCTTGTTTTCTTATTTTACTCTCAATTATAATATGCATGTTTTTGCAACATGTTCATATTGCTAAGAAGACTTAGAGGAAAGCACCTAGTCTGAAGTTCATTGGCTGTGTGAACATTTCCAAAGTTAAATGTTGACGTGGTACATTCCCAAAGGTTTCACCGGCATCGTCAGTAAGTATCGCTATTCTTAGCACCATACAACAACTTGTCAAAAATAACAAGTGAAGCCAATCCTTTTAACAAACGGGTGCTGAACATTTATGGTATCTCCTTTTCTGCCCTGTGTTATTCGCGTGTTCTATTACATCCTATCATGAATTCACTATTGCAATTTTTTCCGTGTTTATTTAGATAGTCTGGTGTGCTAATTTAAGCTTTATGACGGCTTCAGAGTCAAACCCTTTTATTCCCTACCCCATTTATCCTTGTGCAGAAAATGTTGATCAGAGTCTGTTTATTATTATGCGTCCTCTTTCCTAGTCTTATCTTAGTCTTCCTCTTGTTACGTACGATCCACCGCTCTACCCGTTGATAATCTATTTCACTCGACTCCTGCAACCACATCTGTCCCACTTGAGGCGTTATTCGCCTTAACCTGCGTGTGAGTGACAAATTCGAGGCGCAAGCCTCTAATTGTCATGTTCATTACTTAAAGGTTTATAACACGACTCTGGTACAACAGATTTTCCTTCAGCAAACTAGCCCCCGTTTCCGCCGACTCTATCCTGTTTTTATCCCTAATAACAGGTCTATGATTTGCCATACCTTAGTATCTTGTGTGCTAACCAAAAATGTTGCGGTAAAACTTGTTTCAATTTGGTTCAATGTTGAACACAACATTTGCGGGTTGGCACACAAGAGACTAAGGTATAGTAAGTAATAGACTTTTATTATAGATAGAAAGACCATAAAACAGTGGAAACTAGAGTTCTTTGGCTAAAAATAATTGTAATTCGAGGATTAAGTTTAAGAATAAACACGTCTATTTTTAGCCAAACAGCTATTTTCTTCACCTTGTCTTTACAGTTTCTGTCTCATAATAATATGACTATCACTTTTTATGAACTAGTCTCTTGTGTTTTAACATATAAATATCGTGGTTCTACTTGTTTTGATATGGCCCTCTAAAGAGGTTTCCTCTTCACTTCTAATTCTTTATTTTTCATCCCATTGCGATCACTTTTCCTAAAATTAAGGACGTCAGCTTGATCACGTCGTCTTTCTTTGCTGATCTTCGTGCTTCCTGATCTTCTCTGATGTGGTTTAGGCAATATGCAAGGTTTTTGCTGATCCTGCCTTCTTCAAGTCTCCTGTCCATTAGATTTCTCTCAGTCAGTATATCAATGGCCTCTCGGATCTTGTTTTTTCTCGTGTTTTGACCATATCCAGCCAACTTATTTGTCGATGTCTAGTCGACAACGTGCATCGTTTGTGCAATAAATTCCGCTATTTCGCCTCTTTTCTTATCCATGTTTCTGCAGAGTCTATAATGTTCCTTGATTCTTTGACCAATTTTTAGTCCTATTTCACCGATATACTTCTGCTAACAGTTGCTGCATTTACTGCGATAAACTCCCGAACATTTAACCTTATCTGTCTTCTCGTTTTGTGTTGGCATACCGGTGAAAAGTGTTTTGTTCTCCTTGGTTATCATCTTGATAATCCATTTACCTAATAAAGGTTGCAATTGTTGGCTCAGTTGTGATGAGGGCAAGCAAATCCACTTCTATTTGCTAGCCTTATTCTTGATCTCATTTTCCTTAAATCCAAGTTAAAATCGGCCCTTTAAAACCTCTACATTTTTTTCTATAAATTCTGTAGGGTATACATTACTTGGACAAATCCGTGTTACTCTGTCTAACTCCTCATATCAGAACTCTTTATCTGTAAGTTGTAAACTTCTGATGATCAAACTAAATAGTATTCCTATCTTCAATCCGTAGTTATGATGAGACTAGAAATTAATTATTATTCCCGCATACGAACTCTTTATGGGTAGTTTTGTCATAAGTGTCCCTCTGGAGCATACGACTTAAACATCTATGTGCGTTTCTCTAAGTCTTCATACCAATATGACCATGTTGCATAATCAAATTCAAACAACTTCTATACAACAAAAATAGACTGCAAACACACAAAAGGACACACTATCTTGGTCTTCATACCTTTGAGTAAAATATGTTTCTCCAATAAAGTCATACGCTAATTCGTAAATCTCGAGATTGCTATATTTAATGCTAGGGCATATGCTATAATTTGCTTTTTTAATCCGAGCTTGATATTAATAAAAAATAGTTTAGAAATGCTTTAGGTCAAGAATTATTTTGCTAGTTTTTGCTCATTTTTTTATGTTATGTGTACAGTTAATTTTAATTCCAAAGAGCATTAAGTCTGAAATTTTTAGATAGACAGAAAAAAAAGTATAGGCGAGATTAAAAATTGTAAATAGCCTTTATATTTCAAGAAGATTTTAAAATACAAGCTGCTTATTGGCCAGAATTTTGCAATTGCTAGAGTACAATAATAATCTGCTCTATTACAAATTGTACTAATTAACTTAAAATAAATACTGTCAGAATTCTTGTTTAAAAATAACTGTTAAATATATATATACATGCATAAATTAATTTTATTCGTAAATAATATACTAAGACTTTGATTGATCATTTTCTTTTTTTACAGCCATTCACATTGATAATTTGTAAACATTTGTTTTTAAGGAAATTTCTTTTTATATAAGAGATTAATTTTAAATCTAGTTTTATTTATTTCTATACTTAGTTAGTTGTTAAGATAACATTAATGATGTATTTTATCGCTATAAGCATTATCTATTTTTAACTGATTTTCTTAAAAATTAGTTTTATTCAGACGATTTATTAAAATTTCATTAAATATATTCTTCTTAATAATTCAGTGAAATTAAAAGTATTTTTTATTACATATCCACTTTGTAGATTTTCTGCTATTCACTCTTTAGGATATCTTCTTCCTGTTAGTAGATATATGTGAGCGAAGAGATTCAAATGGAAGTTGTTATATTTACTAATGAACTTGATACATTTGACTATCTACTTCATAGTCACTGCAGCATCTTTGCCAAACATTTAGACTTCCTATGTCATATTTTCTTCAAATCTATTTAAAAATACATACATAACCAAATTACAATTGATTTATTAGGAGTATATTACTTCAACCAACAGATTTCATTCAGTGTTTTGATAACAAATGTGCACTTTTAAAGCATAAAACGGAATGTTTTTCTAAATACTATATACACGATTTATTTTAAATCAAATTCATATTTAACATAGAGTAAAGATGTTGTTACTTATCCTGCATTATAACGTCATCCGCTATAGATTAAAACTTAAGAGTAATTTTTATAGAAACAGTTTATTTCAGGTTAATACTTTATATTAACTCTCTGCCCAACTAAAGTCTAATAAAAGGTATACTAAGAGTATAATTATCAGAGGATAAGCCGTCTCCGCTGTTGTTCGGCAAGGAAAAAAAGAGAGAATAAATGCAAAGAACCCTAAAGTCGAATGTGAATCTCAAAGGACAATATGAATTAAGATAAACGTATACAAGTACTAAGCCTAGGAGAATAAGGCACAACTTTTTTGCTATGGACAAAGAAATCTGTTATAAAAAAAGGAAAAAAACCTGTTAAAATATCAATAATTGTAAAAGTGCCTAGCGGAAATTTGATACTAATAGAAAAATATTAGCACTGCATATTTTGCAGATCTAACACCATATTAATTTTAAGGCAATTAAAGAAAGGACAATTTACGGTGATAACAAAAAAAGAGAATCATTAGTGAGGCAATCTACATTTCTAGTGAAAAAATAGAATAAATTATAGATTCTAGTGGGGTCGAATAATGGATAATTTGCTTGTTTCCCGTGTGGAAAACATTTAGCACACAAACTCGAAAAAATAACTAATACTCTGTAGGCTTTGAAGTCACTAAACTTGGAAGACGGACAGTAAAAACAGCCACAGTAGTTGAGAAGTAAAGCTTGAATTATTTCAAATACAATTAAGAGGCTCTTAGTGATCCGAGATAGGCGTCGACAATTTGCTTATGTTGAAATATTTACATAGAGCTTTTGAGCAAATCGACCTCAAAAGGGAGGCAAGGCAAGTAGCAGGTTTGGTGACATCTTGCCTAAACAACCAAATAAGGCATTTTTTTGAAGGATTGGAATATATATACCCTAGTCAAAATTTTGATAAGGCTGGTGTAACACAGAAATTTATGGAACAGATAGATAGGCTATGATTGTAAGTAGACTGATATGACAACAAGTTTGGCAGAAATTTGATCAAGGATTTAACGTACTTTGTCTTTTTGACAAGTTGTAGACAAAATTAGACCAATTCTCTCCATCAAAGGATATCTAGCAAATAGTGACGACAGTATCTTAGCATTCGTTTTCACTTTACAAATAAATTATTAAAAAAATATATTCTCTATCTGTCATAGGCTATCCTTCTACTCCTTACCATCCTATTAAACGCCTTCCCTCTCACATCTTTTAATTTTTTATATTTAACTCCTCAAAATCTGTACCCTTTTGTGGCAAATCTAGTGTAACCTCATTACACCTGCTATTAATACAAACACTATCTATTTTGATTAGATAATCAGACTCGGGCGTATAATCCGGATAGTTGGATGGTCCCATAGATTCATTTGTTATATATCTCGTTGAGCAAGTATTCATTTTTGCAATGAAATAAAATAATTGCTGTATATCAATAAAATTTTAATACATTTAAGGTATTGAATATTTAATCCACGCAAAAAGTTTATAAAAATCTTAAAATTGCATTTATATAAATTGTGGATATAGAAAAAAATTATTTAGATAATTTTCTTTTATTATAGATTTCCTTATAATTATATAGGGGGTGAATGAACATATTTATAAAATCGATTATTTAAACTATATTGTATTGATCTTCAATATATATATATATATATATATATATTCCTTATTGTCAATATAGGTTAACAATGGTAAGTAGATGCTTAAAATTAAAAAAATTAATTGATCGTAATATAAATGTAGATCATACGATAAATAGAAATTTCTTTGATAAAAACTATATGAGATAGGCCTTTATTTAATTATAGTTTAAGTAAAGTTGCATGCAGTTGGAGTGATCTACATTCTGTCAAGAGATATTGAATTATGAATGATATATTTTTCTTTACTTAAATAGCTTTTAAATGTGTATAGATGTATGCGAAATTTGACTTCAGATGTATAAAATTTCTTTTATATGTAAATTTAAATCTACAACATCTAACAAATAACTAAGGGATGAGGATTATAAACATAATTTTAGAAAATAATCAAATATCTTGTTTCGATATAAATATTGAGTAGAAATAATACATCGTTGCAAAAAATAGCACCGAAGTAATAATTAGTATAATGAGATGTATTCACCCTTTTTCGTGTAAGGTGATGAAGGACTGGTAGTAAAATTTTCCCACAATGATATGAGTTTAGCTGATATTTCCATTGAATTTCACATAGCCTTGCTTTCGCAAAAATTGTTCTTATCCGGGGTGGACTGCAGTTTCGACCTTGCATTGGTCTTATCAACACCCTCAGCAGGATTCGAACCGCGAAAGTGCAGAAAGGTAGCTTGACACGCTAACTACTCGGCTACACTTCCACGAGCACCTTTGAGTCACCAAAAATAAGTGAATTTCGAAGAAAGGTCAGGCCTATGTTTAATCATATTTTTTTTTGTGGGAGTGCCGATGAAGCAACCGTATGTTTGCTATTGCAATCAACAACATTACTTATAGTGGTTAGCGTGTCAAGCTAGCGTTCTGCACTGTTGCGTTTCGAATCCCGCTGAAGGTGTTGATAAGACCAATGCGAGGTCAAAACTCCAGTCTACCCCAGATAAGAACATCTTTTGGGAAATCAAAGCTATGTGAAATTCAAGGAAATCGTCAGCTCAACTCATATCATTGTGGAAAAATTCTACTACCATTCCCTTATCACCTCACACGAAAAAGGATCAATACATCCCATTACACTGATTTACTGGTATTCTCTAAACCTTACTTAATTATGACTATAGGTAATGTTGTCGATTGCAATAGTAAAAATACATTTGCTTAATCGGCACTCCCACCAAAAAAAATATGATATACCAGAGGCCTAATCCTTCTTGAAATTTACTTATGCTATGTGACTCGAGGGTACTCGTGGCAGTGTAGTGGAGTGGTTAGCGTGTCAAGCTACCGTCCTGCACTGTCGCGGTTCGAATCTTACTGAGAATGTTGATAAGAGCAATGCGAGGTCAAAAATGCAGTCTAACCCCGGATGAGAACAACTTTTGGGAAAGCAAGGCTATGTGAAATTGAATTAAAAGCTCAGCTCAACTCATATCATTGTGGGACAATTCTACTACCAGTCCTTCATCAGCTTACACGAAAAAGAGTGAATACATCTCATTACACTGATTTACTGTAAGTCTCGAAACCCTACTTAATTGTGACTATTATTATTATTATACATTTATTCAAGCGCTACAAACTATGCACAATTGACTCTACTCTCCTCTAGAAGTTCAAACGACTAATCTGTATTAATAGAAAGTAGAGATAAATACAATATATAATTGTACAGGAAATCTTTAAAATTAATTTGCAACCCTAAGTATAATTGTAATTATGCGTTAGGAATTTATAATTTACTAGCCTCAAAAACATTGTTATATATTTTCCTCTTTGCTGTGACCTGAAAATAATGATATTTAACCAGTTGAATATAATATCTAAATGTATTCACTTGATTTAGCTTGCTTAGTTAGATATATTTATATAAAAAAATCATCTTTCTTAATGTGGATGAATTCAAAATAAATAATAAATTATATCACTTTTATAAATAAATAACATAACTTTCCTACATATATAATTAAGGAAAAAACGATGTTTATGAACTGATTTTTTATTAACGAAATAAAAGCATTTTTTAATTACCTATATTTTCGGCTTATAAAAATCAAGATATACTGATTGTGAAAATTATATAAAAATTACAAAATAAATATTATAAATCAATTTTATAAATACCAGGTGGAAAAATTTGGAAAATTTTTATTTTTCATGTTTTTTGTGTGAATATATTTGAATGTGGTTTGCTAATAAGTAAAGATAGATTATTCCGCAATTAAACATTTTATCTATTCTTTAAATTTCATGGTAGTTTAAAGAATTTCAAACTTCGTATATCAATATACTTTTAATAAATTTATCTTATATACAATAAATAAATATTTATTAATTTATTAACAAAAGAGTAATACTATTTGTTAACATTTTTAAATAGGTTTTATTTCATAATATGATATTAATTCATAATAGGATTAAGTTATTTAAGTTAAGCTGTGTAAAAAAAATATCGGAATCTAAATTTTTTATTTTAAATGCAGTAGATTATCTAAATTTTATAGGATTAAATATTTAGGCAATTTGACCCACATTTATATAATATTATCCGAAATATTGCTTCAGTTAGGGTAAAATAAGAGCAGATGTTCTAATAGGGAGAAAACTTACTGTTTGG
>CAAALY010000191.1:0-11476 GCA_900617795.1 Protopolystoma xenopodis
CGTCTGAGGCAGAGCAGATGATAATACCTTTTGGAAGGCAAGATTGAGTGAAATTCATTGATATCGTGAGGTCTACTTATAGCATCATGGGAAAATTCATGTACCAATTTATGCTAACTGGGATGACTAACACTCATATTCAAGTTCTAAGGATAGTCTTGAGACCTATTTATTATGTATACAAATAGCTTAGTATATTGTAGTGGAGAAATGCTAATTTGCTTTATAGAAAATCCCACTATTAATCTGATATCCGTAGGACTTGCTTTGGCTTGAGAGTCACGTCTGTCCTGTGACTAGTTGGCCCACGTGACAAGTTTGATTCTCGGTGGGGTTGTTGATGAGACCCGGGTCAGACAGAAAAGGACTGGATGAGAATACATTGTGGAAGATAGGGCTATAGTAAAGTTAGAGTACCTTTCATTTAGTTTAAAGAGGTGAGTGGAAGGAATTCTTAAATTGGTTCCACCAGCGGCTGTGTTTGGGTCGCCTTGGAACTGTGGTCGTAGGTTTGTGCGAATAAGTACTCGGCGCACCGCCCTGCGAACCCGATGATTCCTGGCCGAGCTTTCGTCTGTCATGTGACGGACCTCGTCAGAGCGGTACACCACGCTTAACGATAATTCATCAAAAACACTAAGGCAAGAAAGGTGGCTGACTTCAAACCTACTTCATTCTTATATTCCAATTTGGTCCACTTATGCATCCCATGTTTTTGTTGGATGTCCTTTCATGTCTTCGTGTTTTTGGTAAATTATCGTTAAGCATTATGACCTGCTCTGACGATGCTTTTCACATGACGGACTAAAGCTCAGCCAAGAATCATCGGAGTTACAGGGCGGTGCGCCAAGGACTTATTCGCACAAACCTACAACCACAGCTCCAAGGCAACCCCACCAAAACTTGCGATGGAACCATTTTAAGAATCCCTTCCACTCTCCTCTTCAAACGAAATAAAAAGGTACTTTAACATCAATGTATTAAGGGATTCTTCGAAACCCAGTTTTTCTACAGGGCTATGCTAATTTCAATGGCATCGTGTTGCCTACTTATAACATGGTGGAAAACGTAGCCCTTAGTCATTCATCTCTTTATATAGTCTAGATTGATTAGAACTTTTATTCAAGATCTTCTGTTGGACGTAAAGGTAACTTACTATACATGTTTTAAAATGATAGGGAACATGAGTATGAATTAATTCTTTGCAGTGGCTCTAGCATCGCGACCATGTCAAACCAACTCTTGACGAGAAAAGTTACTTTGTAATAAAAGGATGCCTTTCAGTTGCTCTGCCATCAAGATGACGACATTGGACAGCAAACTGTCGTACTGACTGATTCTTGCAGATGTTGCAACATTGAAGAGCTTGAAATGCTTAATTGTCAATTGAGAAACAGACAAAATCAGCCCTGTTCTTTTGAGGCTGGTCCAAGTTTGTCAGCATATTAGGCTTCGGTTTTCGTGTTTTTGTTGAGCATCGACTGGAGAGCATCAAGACAGATGAGAACATTTCTCTGAAAAGTAGAAGTTTATGCCAGTAGAAATTTTAAAAATTCATTACAAGTTGGTGAAAGCTAAACGTAGATTTAGTTGCGACTAGCGACTGTGAGATATTACTTGGAATATAAGAAAAGCACACCGACGAGGAGGGATTGAATTAAAAATATAGATATCAGATCCAGTTTTCAAGGTTTTTTTAAACAAAATAATGTGACTAAACTATCCATATCTTTATGCCCCCCTTTGAAGTTAAATTTAAAAAAGGCTTGCACTAGTTTAGGCAAAAATGTACAATTACGGAGTCAAAGTGTGCGGCACAGATTTCATCAGTCAGATTGTGCCATTCCATTTTTACACCACGATAACTTTTTCCTCACGCGCACCCATTAAAGAAATTTCGGTAAATGTTTGGCTTATGCTATTTCCTTTTATATAGTTTTTATTTCCAGGATATACAAGGCTGCCTTTTGGAATAGCGATCGTAGCTCTTCTTCAAGTCGAACGAGGTCTAGTCTTAGAAAACCCTTAACATTAACAATTCTCTCGAGCGATACATACTGCCTTCCTACTTATACGAACTCAATAAGGGCGCATAGGTGCACGTAGGCAAACACTAACATATGCTTCTAGATTAACATATGACTTGAATGAACCAAATTACTTTGTGCCTTATCGAAATGCATTAATTTCAGGTATATGCATAGCATTCAGGGATAGGCAGGTGAGTCTTCTTGACTCGTTAGCTTGAACATGTTTGTAAGAATGATAGCCTACTCCTACGCTGCATGTTATAGCACGGACGAAAGCTGAACATTTTTTCACCGGAATCGAAGAAGATTGCTTTGGTGACAGCTTCGACCAGAATGTAAAGTTGAAGCCAATCTACTGTTGGTCAAGAGGAATCAGTCGTCGTCTTCTGATGAGATCGACTCTTAAATCTCTTCACAACGCACAATTTCACTTTAAATCGAAGTAACCTCTATAATCTATACTTGTCTATAATGAGTTAGTCAAATTATAAATTATGTATAAGCGAGACCAAAAGTGCGGTCCATTCTAGATATATAACAAATGTTTTAGAGGCGAGGCTGGGGGAAATCCATCTAGTAGTCATTGCATTACCGTAGTCTACCCTTGTTGATTCAAGTTCCTATGCAAGCCTTACTGATAGACTCGAAAAATATTCACATTTAAAATTTGGTTCTTTTTGTGTATTTACTTCAACCGATTGTTGACTATTTAACTCATAATAAAT
Source organism: Protopolystoma xenopodis (assembly GCA_900617795.1). Taxonomy (NCBI): domain Eukaryota; kingdom Metazoa; phylum Platyhelminthes; class Monogenea; order Polystomatidea; family Polystomatidae; genus Protopolystoma; species Protopolystoma xenopodis. The sequence continues at coordinate 2,756 of CAAALY010000191.1, forward strand.
TAGTTTTTTTTAGAAATGTCTAACTTTCTGGCGAAATCGTTAATTCTTACCTTATTCATTTCTGTAGTTATTTTGTTCGGCTATAACATATGACACTTTCTGTTAATTCATCACATTACATCCAGTTGTCACTGTCACCTTAACAATTCCTGGTGCATATTGACGCAGAAACGGCCTAATAGCTCCGACAACGTTGCTCTTTCTCTAAACGATGTGTCAAAACTTAAGGGTCCAATTGAAGTGAATGTAAGAATGAAAAACATGCCAAACGCAGACATGACGTCGAAGACATTTGTGGCAGAGCCCGTCCGCATCCTGCACAGCCGTCCCACAACCGACAAAGCCGTCACTACGAGGCAGGTCAAGTTCGACGCTACACCCACGAGGCCCAACTCCGGTCAGAATCCGGAGGGACCGCCCGTCTGTAATCCGGAGTGCCAAAACGCCGGAGTTTGCTTCCAAGACCGGGAGGTGCTAGATTCCTCTCCGACCTGTGATTGTCTACACACACCATACACTGGACGCGTATGCAATCAAGGTAATTGGTGCTTTTGAGTGATATCTAAGGGGATTCGAGGTTCGAAGAATCGCTTACTAGTTTTATGTGACTCTACTTTCCAATTGGATTGCAAAACTGGTTGAAATATCTTTCTGAATTGACCTTCTCATAAACAACGGGGGAATTGCCTTTGCCTTGGGAGTGTAAAATCGTGTTGCTTTTATGCGAAAGTAAAGTCTGAGGCTACAGCGTAGGTGATACAAGGAGTAAAATCAAAATAGAATAAATCCTATGAGTTTTTTTTGAAATTATAACTGGAATGCATCTCGTGCATCCAACATACTACTGACAGCAAAGTTAGTAGCCCAACCAAACTAGTTAAAAGCCCTGAAATCTTTTCCAATCTAGCAGACTGTAGCCATCACACTCTTACCATTTAATTGGTCTATGATTATGTAATATGAGAAGTACTCACCCAATTTCGTTTAAGGCGATAAAGGACTGGTAATAGAATTTTTCCACAATTATATGAGTAGAGCTGACGTTTTCATTGTATTTCACATAGCCTTGCTTTCCCAAAAATTGTTCTCCTCCAGGCAGAAGTGGATTGCAGTTTCGACCTTGCATCGGTCTGATCAACACCCCAAGCGGGAGTCGAACCTTGACAGTGCAGGATGGGAGCTTGACACGCTAACCACTCGGCTACACTGCCACGAGTACCCTTGAGTCACATGGCATAAGTGAATTTTAAGGAAGGCCACGCCTTTTGCCATAGCATATTCTTTGGTGGGATTGTCGATGAAGGAAACGTATATTTGCTATAAGAATCGACTACGTTACTTATTTTTCATATTTGAGTATATTTATGTTTTAGTATTCTAATATAATCTAAAGTAATTCAGACTTTCTGACACCAAGACAAGCTTATTCACGATTGTGAGTAAATTTTTCGAGACATTTCATTAAAATCTTAATGCTAAATGCTTAATGTTTAGCTCATACACGGCCTGATAAAGAATTCTGGAAGCCAAATACAAAAGAGTAAAAATCCAAATTAAGGGAGGACCGATAGAGCGTAGTAAATATGTCATCGAGGATACTGACCATCACAACGACAGATTTGGGCTTGCGCTTTCTTGATTAATCATCACACCATACCTTTGCTCCGCAAGTAGATTTTCTTTACTCCCGAATTTATGCCCATTTCGATTCTTGGCGTCTTTCTCAAGGGGCGTTCCGCTATCCAATATTAAATAGGCCACAACTTCGAGAAGTGGGGCAGCAAAACGATACTATCTAATCATAGACAGAGTCTTCCTATATGGCAGGCTCTGCTGCTCCGCCTCCGATCTTGACGATAATATAATAATTTACATATTAAAGACTGAAAATTAAAAATCGGCGCTAGTTTTTTCTGGGTCGAGAATGAGTAAATCGACTGTGTAAGCACTTATAGTGACTCTATAAGTAGCAAATTATCCACGGAAAAGTTACTTTAATGCTTTAATTACGCTTTGAAAAATAGTTGCCTGTGCGACCCCAATAGTGATAATAGCAACTGGCCCGAACATTGATTGGGAGGACTGCCTTCCGTTAATTTCGAAATTCGTACAAGTGTCTAAATGTGAATCGAAATTCCGTTCAATGCTGAAGGCTACCAGACATGGTTAAATTAGAACCGAATAGCACGCAGTGTTTATTCGCTAAACTCTCTTCGTTTTTCGCTATTTGCTTCTTAAAAATAGATGTTCTTGGTCCCTCAGATTAGCCGATATCAAAACATACCTATTTTGCTTACATTACATTCACAGATTTCCCATTTTCTCTCATTCAGATTCACAGCCAACCAACTCAAATACGAAAAATAAGTAACGTAGTCGATTTTTATAGCAACTATACGTTTGCTTCATCGACAACCCCACTAAAAGGATGTGATATGGCAAAAGGCCTGGCCTTCCTTGAAATTCACATCTGCCCTGTGGCCAAAGGGCACTCGTGGCAATGTGGTCGATTGGTTAACGTGTCAAGCTCCACTTCTGCACTGTCACGGTTCGACTCCCGCTTGGGGTGTTGATAAGACCGATGCGAGGTCGAAACTGCAATCCACTTCTGCCTGGATGAGAACAACTTTCAGGAAAGCAAGGCTCTGTAAAATTCAATGGAAACGTCAGCTCAGCTCATATCATTGTGGGAAAATTCTTCTACCAGTCCTTCATCAAATTAAACGAAATTGGGTGAATACATCTCATATGACTGATTTACTGGTAGTCTCGAAACTCTACTCAAATTGATTATGTAGTCTGGGAATTTGCATGTTTTCTACTTGACCCGCACCTCCTTGTTTTGAGTTTTGCTGGAGTTGTTGATGGGCTGGTGTAACGAAGTAGACAGCATTTTAGGAAGTACCGGGCGGTAGTTGCTGAGATAACAGCATTCATTTTCTCAGTTGATATATCAAGATAGTTGAGGTCTAATCTAACTTTTGCAAGTTTCATGAGGTGAATTCACCCTATTTCTCTTAAAGTGATAAGGGGACGGGTAGTTTAATTCTCCCACAATGATAGGACTACTCATATCATTGATTTTGACATAGCCTTATTTCTTAAAAGATATTCTCATCCAAGCAGGAATGGACGGCAATTTTGACTTCGCCTGGACTGGTTTCATCAGCACCCCCAACGAGACAGGAACTATGACTATGCAATGTATAATCTCGACACATTAGCCACTTGACCACACTGCTACGAGTGCCCTTGGATCACAGGGCGGAAGTGAATTTCAAGAAAGGCTCGTCATTTTTCCGTATCACATTCTGTATTGAGATTGTCGATGAAACAAAGTTGTATTTGTCGTAGCAATCGCCTACATTACTTATATTTCGTTTATAAGTAGTTTTTCGAGACTACCAGTAAATTATATATATGAGGTGTATTCACCCTATTTTCGTTTCGAGTGGCTACCTTTACAATTTAGTCGGGGTTTCGGTCCTGCCTATCTAGAAGAATGTACACCGTGTTGATTCCTTAACTGTCCGATGTTGAAGGAAGACGGGCTGGTATTGGCAGAGGGTAGAGTAATCCTTTCCTTCAATCCCTTATAAATAGAATCCCTGTCTGTTAAAAATGACAACCCGAAACTAATGCTTATTAATAGAATTCGTTTGGAGTGGCTTACAGAACAAGCCGGCAAAATGATTCCCAAAAAATACACAGACTGAGAGAGTGTCTGTTAGTTTGATAATGAATGTGTTTAACCTTTAGCAGGACCATGGTAAAACTGTAATGTTCAGTAAATACGGTGGTTTCTGTCTTTTAAAGCAGCCCTTAGGCTTTGACTGCATACAACCAAAGAGAAACTGGGTTTCGATGAATCTTCTGAGATAATATTGTTGAGGAAACTTTCATTCAGTATGAAAGTGCATGAAAAAGAGATTTGTAGGTCGATCTCACCAGAAGAAGACGGATAAAGCTCGTTGTACTGCAGCTGTTGTGCTTTTTTACGACATTCAGGTTGACGCAGTCCACGAGACCTTATTTTTCGTTTTGGGGAAAAGCGGAATGAGATTACGTCCATCATTTGATGGACATCATCAATGAGCCTGCTTTATAAATCTGGTAACTCGAAGATAATAAAGACTCATGGCGAATACCGCTTACTCCTAGACCTGATGAGGATTTAGTATAGGTGTGGTTTGGATACAAAAGTGTGAAGAACATTACTGACGAAATGGTGAATTATCTTCAACATATGACGGTACCAGAACCAGAAGATAGCACTAAACAGAGTCAAAGATACCCTCCAGCCGGGAGAGTAAGCGATGCTTAATCATCCTATAGTAATAAAATTCCGCTACACGTCTTTCAATCACCTCAGACGATGTAAGCCGAATATGTTCGAACTTAAATTTAGCGAGCTCTTGTTGCCATTGAAACAACCGGCTAAAGCGATGTTTGTGAGAGCCCATCAAGTTAAAATTCGTCTGCTTCTTTGGTATATGCAAATCATCCTTCCTTGAGCTGATTACTTTGAATTTCGCGAGGAATGTTTCATTCTACCAACCGATTGGAATTGTGCTTGTGAAAGCTGAAATCTTTGACCCTACAAGGGAGGTTTTCCAATACATTTTTGTTGTGGTGAATATCAAAGTTAGTTGGCTAAATATAATTATTTTGCATCTCTTATGCTGAAATTGATGTGAAATGAAAAAACGTCTTAACCGAGGCATAGAAAGCAGCCAAAGAGAAAAATAAAAATAGGCTGAATCTAATGAGTCAAAGATTTGTACCATAAATAATGTCATGAATTTGGTTTTCTTCGTGAATAGGGCTCCGTCGAACGAGTTAACTCGATTTGGTCTAGACTTTTCTTTCCGACATGGTCTGATTTGGCAGATGTGTGTATCGATCAGAGCAGTACTGAAACTATTCAGCACACAATGTCTGTGTGAAAAATGTCTAGCCGATTGAACTAGCATTATCTATCCGGTTGTAAATGGGTTCGAGATAGTCAATAAGGCCGAATTTTCCTACAAATGTGACAGACATGTGGCTTCATCTGCCCTTCATTTGGGGCCAAATCAGCTTATTAATGTTGTGGTTTCTAAAGTTCCCTGGGTTTACGGTCACACCCAATTGCCAACTTTCCTTTAGGCAGACATCAAGACAAACTGTTAACTACGAGAATGCTTTTTTACTATATTATCTGTGCGTTTGTAAAAATTTACTATTTGCCCAAAAAATTTAATCCAGCACCTTACTCCTCTTATTTAAGCCAAACGTGAAGTAGCTCGTTATTGAAAAAAATTTGGTCGACCTCTGCGAGTCAAGTTAGGCAACACACGACTCTAATTCTCAATTGGAGGAAAAGTTTAAAATACAAGTGCTTATTTGGAAGTGGTCTAAAAAATATTAGCATTATCACTGAGACTAAAAAATACCAGTATTATTATTTCAGCAACGTTTGAAACAATCTACAAAACTAAAGAATACTCAAGTACCATTATTCTAGTAACGTGCTAGTTCTCAAGCAGAATGCAGGCCAAAGTGAGGAACAGCATTTCCATTATAAATGCTAGTAGTATCAACGATTCTGATTGCATTACCCAGACAACCAGTAAGCCACTAAAAAAATTTATCCCGTTAAGAAGACTGATCCGAAAATTTCACTTGCTGATGTATGACCGGTTCGCTTAGGAGGGGAAACTGTCAGTGATGAGAAAAATCCTATTGGACGTCAAGTACCATTTATTTCGTTTGAAGGGGCGAGTGGAAGGGATTAGTAAGGGGGGTTGCTTGGATCTGTGACTGTAGATTTTTTCGAATAAGTCCTCGGCTTATCATTCCGCGACGTTGACGAAACCTTGCTGAATTTTCGTCCTTCATGTGACGGAAATCGTGGGAGCAGGATCATGCTTTACAATAATTCGCCAAAGCACGAAGACAAGAAAGGTGGCCGGCTGCAATCCTACCTACATCTTATAACTTAAACTTGTTCACTTAATGAGACATTTCATGTCTTGGATAGATATCCTATAATTTCCCTAAATGATTGCCGAAAATAAATTGGCTGCGGATTAAGCCTAATAGCTGCATCGTTCCATAAATCACTTATATTTTTTGACCCTGCAATAGTTTTACTTATTTGATTACGTTAAATTACATGTTTGCTTAGTGTACATGCAAAATATAAAATAAATAATAAAATCAACCATTTTTTTCATCATTTTATTCTTCATCTCAAGACCGCTTATAACACTAAACTAAGAACTCCCACCAAAAAACCCAAAATCAAAAGAAAAATACAGAGAATAAAAACTGTTTACTCTGTAATCTACCTTACGAATTTTTATTTTTGAAATGAGTGAAAGTGAACATTTAAATTAGAGATACTCATTCATCACAAGCTAAAGAATACAAAAAAATAAAATCAACTACAATTACAGTTAATATAAAAAGAAAAACACAACGGATTTTAAAACACCATCAAAAAACAAACAATTGCTTCCAATATTCCACTGAACAACACTAAAGTAAAAAACTTCAATTAAAAAAAGAAATGCACAACCGAAGATTCCATAAGCCACAGCAGTAGTAAGAATATTGCACCTTAAAACTTAAGTTATTTCATTTAAACTATCACTATTTTTGCAAAGTAGAGCTTCAGCAAGGCTTATGTCAAAAGGATTAAAATAAACTAAAAATTTACCAATACATAATATAAAATCGACAAATTGTCAATAAAACCAAGCAAAATCAATAAAACTAAATTGGAATACATAGCTTTCTATCCTTATTATCATGTTATTTCAAAATAAACGAAAATACACAGTTGACAAACAAATTAATCTGGCAAATACATGAAAACCATGAAAAGTTAGTCTAATTAAGCAAACACAATGTCAAGCAGAATTGGAGCAAAATAATGCCAAACTATGCAGTAACAGCATTTTATGCAGAATTTACCTCGACTTATGCTGAGTAGGCACTCAGACCAGTCTAGGCGTCCTGTTTTCAACCTATATCGCATAAAGTGGTTAAGGCTTGATAGTTGCATTTTCCCACAATTACCTGTGAGGTTTATACCTCACGATGCCATTTAATTTCGCTTAGCCTCATTCCTCACTACCAACATAAACCTAACCCTGATAGTGTAGTGTATGATTTCTATATAATGTCACCACGCCTCACTAGCCCTGATGCAAATGACCCACAACTCTTCTTCAAAATCTACTGGTAGTTTCAAAACCTACTTAATTGAAATATCAGTAGTGTAGCTAATTGTAATTGCAAATAGAAGTTTCCTTCATAAACAATCCCACTACACAAATTTTATATAGGAGAGGCCCTGCTCGACTTAAAATTCACGTATCCCCTGTGAACCATTGGTATTCGTGACAGTCTGGCTTGGTGGCAACGCATCAAAAGTATACTCTGCACTCATTACCCGGATTCGATTTTCGTTCCTCAATTTATGAGAACTAGGTTGAATACAGCTCTTATTTAAGATCTATTGCTAGTTTCGAAATGTACTCACCGCGAATATAAGTACCCTCAAGTTCCCTCCGAATGTGGGCACCCATAGAATGCATACACCTGATTAGACTCTGCCCTTGGGATTATATTGAGGATTAAAATGAGGTATATCTTTCCTGGAATTCTTTATCCTGCTTAACAAAGGAGCTGCTTTATTTTGATGGGCCGGCCCAAAATACATCACACTTGAATGGACGCTATGTTTTCCCAATACTATTATTATCTTAAACTCTAAGGATACTGCGTACTCACAGAAATAGAAAGAATTAGCTATTTGTGCGACATGCTGCTTGTTGAAGCATATTCTTCTCAGGCCGAATGAATAGATGGGACAGATACGTTTACATAATTTCGTTCTTAAATCAAAATCGAAGTACCTCTGTTTTTAGCACTATGCTTGAATCCATACTTTTGCTGATAATGTCCTTAAATGAAATGTTCGGTGAAAGTAAGTTTTAATTTATTATGTCGAAAAATTTTATGTAATGCATATTCGAAATGCTATATATTCAAAGCTTTATTTAGTATTAGTCTAAATTTTACAATTATGTACCACATTATATCATAGTATAATATAGTATATTATAATATGATGTATATTACTTCAACATGTTACTTTATTATATTATACAATTACATAATTGTTGGTCGAAAGCATTGGCTGGTATTTTTTTGGAAAAAAACAGAATAATGTATGTTGTTCTATGCTTTATGACTAATCTTTATTAATGTAAGATTAAATTGAACTTACTCTGTGGGTCTTCTGCCTTGTATTACATAGTGATCTTGATCGGATAAAGAACCTCAAAGAATTACTAAAATTGCATCGTTAAACCTATGATTTATATCATTAAGGAACTCAGACGACACTTAAAGCGAGCAAAAGTTGTTCCTGCTCTTACCAAAGATCTACTTATTCTGTACTTAAATTGGTAGTGTCTTCAAATGCTTGTTTTGGATTAAGCTTTTTGATTGAATGCGGGTGGCTAATTCGCCTATATTGCCGTATAACACAAAGTACTAACAACGTGAACGGACTTTTCGTTTTAAGGGCAAAGTTGGTTATGGGAAATTCATAAATCGACCATAATCGGAAGCTTGAATTAGTAAACGTTGGAATGTACGAAGAAGACCTGAACTCATCATTCTACGACGCAGTGAGTTGATGACGTCTGTCACTGCGAGATGACA
>CAAALY010000192.1:0-11469 GCA_900617795.1 Protopolystoma xenopodis
AATGGATGACTACTTTGCCTTTGCTAAAGTTAAAATGAAAGTCTATAGAGTCACATAGATGAAAAGAATAAATTCTATGTGGAATTATAATTGAATGTTAGCCTATCTTCCCGAGATATGCTGGTTTATGAAGAGGGGAACATAACGGGTGGATATGTGTATAGAAATTGAGAAACCCGAGTTTACCGCTAAATTATATTTTCAAATAGTACTTATGTGAATAAAGTAAAGTATTGTAATTTCCATGCGAATGAGGAGCTTGCATTTAGCATATGACAAACACCGGAAACAGGTGACGGGAATTTTGAGAAATATTTTGGTTAAGAATAATTATCAATTAGGACTAATCGACAAGCATTAAAGAGTACTAGCAAATATAATGGAGGGAAATAACCATTCGGAGCAAAATAGGAAGCTGAATCACTCTAATAGCTTTCTGGTTTTTACATGTATTGAATTCTTGAAAAAAGCTTAACTAATTAGTAAAAAATTAAGAAAATATACTACTGTATAGGAATAAAACATACTTTCCTTTGAAGTGCCATCTATGGTAGGATTTTCTTGTCCTTACTACAAATCGAGTTGATATGAGGTTCTGTGTGCATGTAGTAAGGTATATTTGAAGGAGGCCAACAGACGCATACAGAAGAGGTTGTCTGAACACAAAACATCCTGCAAAATATTTGCTGCTCTAAATATTATCACTTGCCGAACATGTATGGCTCACAAATGAAGATCACGTATGGAGGCGGATTAATAGAGGGACTATAGGGATCAAGACAAGGGACAATGTAAGTAAAAAAGTGGAAACCACTTCAATCGCGTTCGTATAGTCTAATTTCTCTTGATATTCTATGACAAGATAAACTCAATGGGTTATCGTGAACTACGAGAGGACATTTTCTCCATATCTGCAACTTATATTTATGGATGCAGTTAATGCAACACAAAACTACGACTACTTCCTTTCTTTCAATCAAATATCTACTTACTACACTAGTTTCTTTAAAATCAGAGTGACCTTGATAATGAAATATTCTTTTATAAATTCATAAGAAAATATAAATAAAATGTTTCATTTGTACTTCGTTCACATCTCAGAAAGTATATAGTTTAGCAATATTCAACAATTAGTCAATAGGCACTATATCATAAATATGAAATGTGTTCATTATTTTTCGTTTAAAGGAATGAAGGACTGGTAATTGAATTTCCCCAAAATCATATGAGCAAACCTCACGTTTCCATTGGATGTCACATGGCTTTCCAAAAATGTATTCTTATCCAGATTGAACTGCAGTTTCGACCTGGCATAGGTCTTATCAACACTTTCAGCGGAATTCGAACCAAGACAGTGCAGCGTGTGGTCTTGACAAGTTCACTTCATGCTGAGGATCGAAACTGCAGTCCAACCTGGATGCTAAAATCTTTTGGCAATAAATGCTATGTCAAATTAAATGGAATTGTAAGATCAACTCATGTAATTGTGGGAAAATTCAACAGGCTAATTTACTGGCAATCTCGAAATTCAACTTAAAAAATAAAAATTCTCTCAGTAATTCTCAGTAACTCTTTATAAAAATATAAGTATTATTTGAAAAAAAAGATATTTACACTTTGATCAAAGTAATCATCGTTTGTTTATGCAAACTTAGGTGATCGCAACTAGCATGAATAAAGTTATGCTACTTCCTTGCGGTTGGCAATCGAGAAAGCATTGAGAAAATCTGTAAATTACATAGCAGATAATAATGAAATTTAAGACAATTATACAAAAGTGGAAGTTCTTATTTGAGGTCTACTGTTAATCCCGAAGCGTATTCAGGAAAACTTTACATGATATTATTCTTTCTGCCTATACGTGCCTCTAGGCATTCATCTAATATGATGCTGGCTTGAATCATTCTTCTATAAATTTGTACAGCCTGGTTTGAGGCACCTAAATAACCTAACACGCTGGCGCTATTTGGTTAGTTCGACTTTCTTATAGAGCAAGCTCCCATACTTCAAGCACAATAATTGCCATAAATGAAGCAAATCTCAATTGCCTCTTTCTCATGAATGTGTTACAGCAACAGGTTTTTAATAATTTTTTTTTATTGACCACAAAATTTTTTTCTAGCTCTGAAGCTACCGGTAAAATTTGCCAAAGTCATCTAGAAAAAGGGGCTTTCGATTACCGCAGTACTCTCGATGATGAAGTAACCATAAAACTACCAGACACTTCTAGTCAGTGTGAACTACTGAGTCCTTTGTGGCTCACTTTAGAACCAAGTACAAATTATTTTAAACCGAAGATTACAATAGATTTATAAGAGCATGTTTTGTTATCTACATTAACAGATGGTGTCTGCCAGATTATGCTGCTGGTGAAGAATAGGTACTTCTAGGTATAGACCCACCTTGAGACGAATGAGTAACATTGGAAAGGTTTGCAGCTCTTCGAGCTCTTAAGTAGTTTCGAGATGTCAATCATAACTCAAAGGGGGAGAAAATAGACTAAAATGATGCAAATGATTTATTTTTATTTTTAAAGTTGAATGATTTAATCAAAAATAATACAATAATTACATACTTTGCCCAGTAAAAAAATAAAATCCCCAGCGATACTAACATTTACTTTTTATAACAGTTCTCCATATCCTTATGTCAGCTTGGTGTCGGGTAATTCTTCGCGTAATTTAGTGTATTTAAATATTTTTGGAAAATAGCCATTGCATTTTTATTCTTTTACCAACCAGTTACTTCAGAATGAAAGAAACATTTCTCTTCTTTGAAGAAAAGTAGGAATAATTCTTAAATATCTATCGCGATTGCGTTCATATAGAAAGCCACAAACGTTAGACTAGCAAGCATTATATGCATAAATATTTCTGCTTTTTTGCCAAGCTTTTATAAAGAACTGCTTTTTAATAAACAGTTTTGACAGAATAAAGGGTACAATAAGCTCTGACTTCCACTTAAAAATAACTAACCTTACGTCTTTGTAAACATTCACGTGAAAGATGGGTGCTTCTAGCAAGCGAATTTAATAAGATCATGGATAAGAGAGTAAGTACACTTCAGAACTCCAACAATTTTTCTTGATTGTCCTGTTCCTTTCTCTCTTCCCACATACTCATGCTGTTCAATCTTCATCACAAATGCACACATAGTTTTGATCTATCTTACAGCCAACCAGTTTACCAAATATGATATTCTCTATACAACTTCAAATTCTCCTGCTCTATCGTTCGTATCGGTCACAAGACAGGCCCAAAGGTAGTACACGTCCACAGGGAATGGGATTTTTGCAATGGCTAGCAATCGGTCATCACTCCATCACAATATGTCTTGAATTTTCTAAAGATTGTTATTATCTAAACTTTGGATTTCAATAATAAATAAAATTTATCTTGAAATCGCTAAGTCATTATTCTTAGTATGACCATTAAAGGAGTATAAATTGAGAGAATGGAGAACGCAAAAAGAAGATAGGCCCTCGGTTATCCTATCAACCTTCAGCAAACGTCATATACGGTGAAAATAACTGTGCCGATTTTCATGGATGGGCCTAAGTCTACAGAAAATAATAGCCGTAAAATAGGAGTTAAATCTTGTACACATGATTAATTTGAATAAAATATTTCTACAGCAGATGATTTAGGTTGTAGATCAGGCCTATCTATTTGCCAAATCATGGTGGAGTCGGTCATAAATGTGATCTTGATAAGTAACTATTGTGCCTTTTACTAACTATATTTATAAAGGTAAGATAAGGATACAAATACAGCCATGTAGTAAATCAATCCCGCTTCCAGTTTGGCAATAAAGAATAACTTTTTTAATCTCGTTAAATAGGAATAAATAAATAAAGAAATGAAAAAATATTTATAAAAATAAAATTATTTTAATTGAAATCTCTCACAATACTTGATTCATGTTTGGTTCAGTGTTCACCCCTCAAGTAGCCCTGCTAAATATCCGATACTCTTTCGGCTCTCATTAATGTAATAATTAGGCTGTCATCTCCTTTTGCAGAAATCAAATAACCGCGTTGTTTGCCATGTTTATACGAGGATTACAATGTAGAGATGTAACCGGACTCCAAGTTAAGCTTATAGTAATTGCCATATAGCATGTTAGTGATGCATAAAGCTCATTAAAGCTCCATAATATCACAATGTCTATTGGGAACGCTAGTTTGCCAAGAATTATCCCAAGACGTATGGATGACCTACAGGCGACTAACAGCATTTTGTAATTATTTAGAGACTGACTTTATTAGCTTGTCTTTAAATCAATTTATTCTTGAATTGGGAAATGGTAAATTTTTAAGCTGCAGTAGTGCATGGGAAAATGAAATATAATTCAAGCAGAATAATTCACACATGCATACTCCTGACAACTGGCTTATATTCTTTTCAGGGGAAATATGTTAAGACTGATTGACCTTGATCTTGTGGAGGTAGCTAAATCAGTTTATGGTATTACCGGATATTTGGCGTATTTTAATTTACTATAACCACATCTTTTTCGTAAGGCATCAATATTCCAAAAGCAAGGCCCACATTTGTCTTCAGGGTTAACTCGATAAAATATATAAAAATAATTAGAATTGCATAGAAGCTTGAAGATTACTTGACTACTCAACTTTCATGGTGATGAGGGGCCAGTTAAAAGCCATCAAAAGTAAGGCTTCCTCAGGAATAAGGCCATAATTTTTCAAAATTCTAGGATACAAAGAAGACACTCGTGATGAATATGATTTATGTTAACTCTACTTCTTTTAAGGTGATGAAGGACTGGCAGTTGATTTTTTCGACAATGGTATGAGTAGAAATGATGTTTTCCATTAAATTTCACATAGCCTTGCTTTCCCAAAAGGTGTTTTGATCCCGGCTGGAGTGGACTGCAGTTTCTACCTCGCATAGGTTTTATCAACACCCCAAGAGGGAGTCGAGCCATGACCGTGCAGTATGTAAGCTCTACACGTTAATCACTACGCCCCATTGCCACGAGTGTCCTTGGATCAAACGGAAGCTTACCACAGGTTCATCTAAGCCACAGGGTGGTGAGCTGAAGTCTTCTTGTCGCAAGCCAACACTTTTCACTCCGCTACGAACCATCTTCGGTTTCTGGCGAGACTATTTCATCACTTCTGTCTTACCAACTTTCTCTTCCAAATGGAAAGTCATGTCACACTAGTCTAGGTATGTTGGAAGTGGTTGGACAGGGTCAATTTTTACATGTTATGGATGTTGTTAGGGTTCAAATTATCAAAATATGCGAGATGGACATGATAAGGGATAATTAAAAGAAGGTTTATACTAAACATGTTTCAAATGTTGAAGTAGCATTAACTTTAGCTGGTTTCCATGCCATAAAGCAGTCCTATCACCAGTAAATTATCCATCTTTTTGCATACAATTATACGGATATCATGATGTTTTTTAACTTAAATAAGGGAAGAGAAAGCTTGATTTTTCACTCTAATTCACCTTGTTTTTTAAACCTTGAAAGTGCAGTTACTGTAGCAAACCCACTATTCTAGACGCCAAGAGAGCATAGTCCTTATTTGAGTACAATACAAATTTAAGGTTCTCCCAACTCGCATCATTAATTTCAGAAATTAGGATTTGGTTCTACATACCTTTATCCTAAATTTTAAGTCTGTCCTGTGGCCAACTTGCATCCATGACAGTATCGCCTAGTTGCAACAACTTAGTAGAACTTTAAAGATTCTGGAGTGTTCAGTTGACCGGCAAAAGGTCGAAACGGCAGTCAAGTCTAGCCTGGATGGGAGTACCTTTTGGGAAACAAGATTGAGCAGAATTCATTGGCAGCCTGAAGCCTTCGTAATATTATGGTGTGGAAACTCAACTATCAGATATTTCACACTATACCCAGTATATATTAAATTAAGTTGCTATTCAAGATCTATTGAATGTCTAGAAATTTTCTCATAAATACAGCATGGGCTGTCAAATAAAAATGCAATTCCCGGATTAGATTTGGCAGTAAACCATTTAACTGGAATATCTGGAAATGCGTACGTTTTATCTCGGATTACTCAACCAAGAGATTAATAGATGACGCTACTATGTTGTAGATTCATAATTACTAAGCTATCTCAGGTGCCAGAACTGATTTACAATAGAAAATCCAGACATTGTTTTACATTATTCTTTAGGGATAATAAGTTCGAGACGAATTATTGAAATAAATTCCACCTTTGAAATGTAGGCACATCCATAGAATGCTGACGCTAAAATCCTTTTTATCTGGTACATAATTAGAATTAATCTAAATAAGCTAGCTCTTAACGTGCCACTATTTTGTGACTAAGAGTTGCGAAACACGAAATAGGACTGAGTAGGATACGAGTTTTATACTACAAACTCTAATATGTGATATTTTTATAACAAGTAAAATATCTGAATTTAAAAACAGAGAATCGTCTGAATAATAAGAAATAGTAATCAAATAAATCAAGTGAATATCCTAAAACCTGGGCTATCACGAATACCAATTTTGACCACTAGCATCATGCCACATTCATCATGTATATTACTGCAATACATATCTGAGATCATTTTGGCTCCTTATTAAGGGACTTCAGGTCAGTACCAAATATCACCATATAGATCATCTTCTTGGCATTTTTCACGATCCAAGTACAGCATCCCACCTACATTCGACTATATTGTTTTTCTTTTTGAATTATAAATATTAATTTACACTTGTATTTTAAGATTTCACGAACAATTAAACATATAATAAAGCTGCTTCAACATGACAGCTTTGCACAAATTAATTACTTTTTTCTAGACTCTATCCCTGGCACTGAAGTTTGTGTAGCAATTATGAAAAATTGCCTGTTACTGTTAAAAAAGTTTGGCTGATGTCCGAACCTATAGGAGAATACATTCTCAACCCAGCCCTCTCTAGCAATTGTGAAGCGAAATAACCTATCCGAAAGTATATCCACCATCTGGTAAATGGAAAGAATTAAACAAAAAAAATATGATACAAATATATTTATCCACGAAATCTTGCTGTTAACCACTCTAAAGTAAAACTAAGATAGCTCATTTTAGCAAAATCAATGCTGTACAGGTAATTTTACCCTAAAAAATGATCAGCATTTCATTTTTTAGCAGGATCGGCTTGCTAGATCTGACTAAACTTATATTGTTCATTCTTTCCAGATGACTCGAGTGTTTACTGCCCGCGTATCCGAATATAAATTCCTTTACTTTATTCTGAATATCAAATGCAAGACTCAGCAGCTTAAAATAGTCATTAGAATAAGATAGGCCTTATTCCTATGATACTAGAGAGTAGAGATTTTATCGACTTGAGCTCGGATTTGTGTAAAAAAAATATATGTATTTCAACTGTTCTTACTCGACAAATATAATAATTTATTTAAAACACTTTCATTTTTGTTGGCTTATTTGGCAACTTCTCATGCCTAACTAAACTGAAATATCTACTAATGAAAAATAAATTTAGATAGAATCCAAAAATAAGAAGTAGATTTCTAAATAGTCACTCTACTTCATTTATTTGAGACACCTCAAGATCGACTCCAAATTAATAAAGTCCAACTTTTTTCACAACCAAATGGTCAACAGCATGCGGTGATTACAATTTTAATGTGAAGGATTTCTTTGAATAATTCAGTGATTACTTTTGTAATTTAGAATATAGATATATTTCAATTCCACTTAGTGTGGAAACCGTGGTGGAAGCATTATATCCGTTATTCCCTATTACATTTATAAAGTATATGTGCGTGTATAGTGAGAACTGGCTCATGACATGCCTAAAAAGGGTAGTTATTAACCAATATTCAATTGTGGAACTGAGTATAATCATAGGACTAGGCGAGACTGTAAGCGTGAGAAACGAGTTGAATAGTTAAATGGCTGGTATTAGGAAGATGGTCTTTCAATCTGTCTCTACGCACCATGTACCTCAGACTTGTCCCCAATACACAACAACTAACATCTAATAACCGTTACGAACCACTATAAAGTATCCCTATCTAGTAGCGACAGTAAATTAATGAATTAATACTCAGGATGGATGTATTTTTCCCCATGGGATCCATTAATTTGAACTCCACCTGGAGAAACGCAAATAATTCTATGAAATTCAGCTAGAAAATTAATTCACATAATTCCTGCCTTCTTATTCGACTAGCTATCCTTTTAATTAGAAGATTATGCTTAAATGTAGAATGAATACGCTGTGAAACATCATTACTTTTTTCCGTTATAAGTCAATAGCTTAACTTTTCCGGGCAGAGATTTATGTAAGAGATAAATATGTTCTAGCTTAGTTTGCCTGAGTGCTTGAAATGGTCAGGTTGAAGCATACGTTGAGCCTTGATGATGACCGGTTTTAGATGAGCCTAGCAAAAGCATTACAAAATTTAGAAAGAAGAGGAATATCAGGTTAATAGTCACCCAATAAAAGCTTGTTTGCTTCTGGAGTGCTACGATGTAGGTGAACTCGTTTGTGTGAATTCCAGAAAATTCAATTATTCAGTTTAACCTATTTTATTTTTTATCAAGTATATATCTCTTTTAATGGCTGAGAGATTAATCACAACAGTATTGTACACAATTTCTTTGCACAGAAAGTGGTAAAGTGTACTTAAATTTCAGAACAAATCTTTATTATCTAAGTATCCTGAATTATTTTAAGCTCTAATTTGAACAAAATTACAGGGCAAAGCTGAAAAACGCATTACATGAAAACCGATTTGGCCCTTGCCCAAAGAGCGTATACTTTTAGGGCCAGATCCTCTAGTACTTTTTAATTCTGTAATTAGTCCTTTCAGAAATTTACATAAAAACAGTAATGAATCTGGAAGTTTTTGACGCATTAAAATAATTTATGATGACAGAAGCGCAATAGCCTACAAAATGACATGAAACTTTCAACAGCAATTAAATGTAAATCTTTTGGTTGGTAAAAATCTTTTTCAGCCTAAGATACAATTTTATCAGCGCTTCTAACCCAATAGCATGGCCAAGGGAGCTCTTAATTAGACAATATTCTTCATTGGTTTGGTCAAAACCTTCTGAAATTAATGAGTAATAGGGCATATACGATTTTCACCACAACTAATATAGGCAAAGTCCTACTATTTATAATGTCGAGTTTGATAGCACGACATTTCAATAAAGTTAGCCGGCATGTGTTAATTGCAATAGAAACTGAGTTCTTATTCTGCTTCGGAGACGAATAAGTCTTAAACTAAGCCTTGACTGTGATAAATCCTTGATGAGAATGCCCTTTCTTCTTATATGTTTATTGTTATTTATTTCAATTCATCTCATCCCAGAAAGAATTTTGTTTGCTCCCTGAGCATATTTCTGGCAAAGTCAGTAAGATTAATTTCGATGGGATGAGTTATAATCTTCAGTGTTATATAGCAGTTAGCAGTATTTGTAGATTTTCGGATGAAATAAGTTGCAGAGCGAATAATGCATTATTTTAAGATAGTCCTGCATCAAAATGCCAAGATGAATACTCGAAAGATCGGTTTTTCAAATGAATAAATATTCAATTAATGTCATTCTAATGCAAACAAAGATATATAGGCTTAATTCGTGGCTTACAAGAGGTTACTTCCAATAATAATTACTTTTAATTTGCGAAATTCATAGAATATTATATAAATCTTATTAAGAACCAATGTTTGTTATCGGATTTGATAGTTCTTGCCAAAATTAATTTGATGTAGTATATTGAAGGCAGATTTAAGGCAGTGTCAGAAAAAGCTTTCCATCTGGATGCATTTTTACTGATAAAAACGTACAATTTATATAGACTGATTAAGGGCAAATATGACTAGAAGAAGAGGAGAAAAGTGCAGTATTTCGGTTGCCAGAATCATCACCTATGTATACTTTCCGCTAAGCGTAGTATATTTTCTTCAAATCTCTGCCACGTCTGAGATGAGTGTACGGCTTATCAATAGTCCGAGAAGAATTATTTGCAAATTTTCTGTATTTCGATGTTTTCGTGATGTAACTGAATGCTTAGGCTGTCGGGAGCAGGTTTCCAAGTACCAAACACTGAGGAATGCTTTAATTTTACTAGCATTATGTATTGTTTGGCATCCATAATTTTTTCCAACATTGAGGGTGCAAGCAATCTATAAAAGTATTAAGAAATTTTAAAATGTGTAATCAGGATAAGTTACATACTTTGTAAGATGAACCATTTTATAATTCATAGTAATGTCATATAGATTAATTTCCAAAGATATTTTGTTCGATAAGGCGCAATAAAAATCGTTAAAAGCGTGGCAAAATTATGCTGCCAGCTCCAACTTATAAAACTTTCGAATATATGCTGATAATTTAGGATATTTTAGTTCATTTCTCTGCCAGCAGAGAAGATGAACGATCTCGAAAGGTTATGATTAAAAAAAAATAAACATATAATTTAAATATATTTTTTAACTCTGTTAGCAGCATAGTTCTCTGAAGTCACATAAATAGTTAAACCATAATAAATAATTGTTCGCATTTAAGTATTGTTTCGAGACTACCAGTATATCAGTAATATGAAATGCATTTACCCAATTTCGTTTAAGGTGATGAAGGACTGGTAGAAGAATTTTCCCACAATGATATGAGTAGAGCTGACCTTTTCATTGAATTTCACATAGCAGTGCTTTCCCAAAAAGTTGTTTTCATCCAGGCCCCAGTGGAACGAAGTTTTTACCTCGCATCGGTCTTATAAACGCCTTCATCGGGAGTCGAACTGTGACAGTGCAGAATGAGAGCTTCTACCAGTCCTTCATCACCTTAAACGAAATTGGGTAAATACATCTCATAATAAATAAGCTAGAAGCCAGAAATGCGTCAATTTAGGTGGTTAGAACTTTGAAGGAAAAGTCAATCGGCGCCTTTATTTTTATTTATTTAATTATATTTCTAAAGTGTTCTAAGTCTTGATTGAATTTAATGGTTAGTTTGAAATGTTACTCCCAAGTCTTAGTATATAATCCTCAGCAATAAAACATACGTAAATTCAAACACACTCTAACTTGAATGCACAGGACATTTAGGAAATGGCATCTTAGAACATTTATTTATTAACATGCTTTTCATGCCAATTCATATACATCCTGGTAGAAAGATAGAAAGTTTAATGTGAACAATAAGAAACTTGTTTTATTGAGTAGGCGTCGGATAAGCTTTACTATTGACAGCAATTTTTACTACAAGGACGAAAAACCCCTTAAAAACACAGCGCCAACTTAAAAATCAATTATAAAACTAGTGTATTCACAGTTTGTATATCTTTAAAGAGAAATTTTATGGTAAAATGGGACTTAATCTAACTTTAAACCACGATACGTGCAGTAAGCTAGTTTATTTATTTATCTTAGGCTAGCCATCATCTTAAGTGAAAAAAGAGTCGACATCAAATGAGAAACTCAGTGGAAGATAAATTTTT
>CAAALY010000193.1:0-11462 GCA_900617795.1 Protopolystoma xenopodis
GAGCACGATTTTACGGCTAAATCTCATACTGGCACATTCAATTTACTATTGAAGCTAGAATGCGCACCAAGTCCACGGTCTGATGCTGGAAGTCATCATGACTGCTCTGGCAGAGTACTCCGGACAAAGCGTGTCTGCCCATGTCGCCCTGACAACACGAACGAGTTGCGAAAACGAGGTCAAACCACTTCAATATAAGGAAAAGATAATGCGACCGGACTACAGGACACACCGTCTTGGACCCAATACATTCGACTGAAAATAAATACTATTTATACTTCAAGTTATCAATACAATGATTAAACCTTCGAGTGTTCGCTGGAAGAGCTGGTGAAGCGAGGCTTGGTCGAGTCTTTTGGGAGGCATGATGAGGCGGAATTTTAAGATGAATATCACGTCTTCCTTTGTATTTCTCGTTAGCAAAGTTGGTGTTCTAGGCACCGCTGGAGTTACATCAGGTGGGCTCATTTACGAATGAAACTGTGTGCTGAAGCGGATCGAAAATGGCGGCCGTCTGCAGTACTCGGGATCGTGGTAGTTGCGGAAAGTCCATCGTTGGAAAGTGCTGAAGATTGCCGCGAGGGCGGTCGCGAATTAGCCGTCGGTGGAGCCTCACTACTGACGCTGCAAAAGTAGCATGATGAATGAGGCAAATTGGGCTCTGTGGCGAGGATGTCAAAGCGGCTATGACCAAATCCCGTGGTCTAGACTCCACTGCTCGGACGGCAGGGCGAGAAGAGGGCAAAGACGTGCGTGCAAGTCGCGAAAGCGGAGGCCCGACCAGAGAGAAAGAGGCCGGTCAGCCGAGGCCGGTGGCGCGCTTGCGCGGCCTGGGCAGAGCAGGGCGGACGGAGGGACCAACGCGTCTGCAGCCAAGCCTGCAGATAGGTGGTGCTTTTGCACTACGAATCAGTCTAGCCTATCGCTGATTGGTGGAGGCCTGGCCAATCTGTAGCCGGTGGCACAAGACTAAACGAGCCAGCGAGAGCGCGCCAGACAGACACATGGACTGTCGATCAGCCAGTCAGTGAGATCGTCGAGCCGTGCTGTAGGCCAGGCGCCTTGCCGCCAGACCGGCTCGGCCCACCGCTTCAGCAGGCCCACACCGAAAGGCACTCAGTCCCCTTCCGCCCTGGTCGCATCAATTCACGCACACACACACACACACACATACACTACTCTCACTATCGCACCAACACACGCACGCACACACGCATGCATGCAAACATATGCAGCGAACGCTCACAGACGGGCGTTGTCAGGACCCGAAGATGATAACTTGTCTGCGCCCAGCTCGTCTAGTGCCGAAAGGACGCCACTTGGCCGCCTTCGAACAACTTCCTTGACGTCGCGGCGATCGGGGTCCCGTGGGTCGATATCCCAAGGTCAATACGGCTGGCTGCCGCGTCCTAGTCTTAGCTCTCGGTGAACACGTCTCAGCGTGAAAAGTCAACGACCCACCGGTTGGATCAACAGTGCTGAGGGTGGGTGCTGCGCGGCTTTCCTCTGCGAACTGGAAACACGTCAGTGTGTCAATGCGGCTGTGTATGTGTGCGTGCGCGTGAACGTGTGTGCCCATGTAAGTGCGAGTGTTGTGACGGGCGACCAATCGTCTGCCTGGCGCGGGCCCCACTCGTCACAGGCTTGGAGGCCGGCGCGGACGCAAGCAACCCGGCACGAGGCCCTGTCTGGATGAGCCCCAAATGTCCAGGCCGACTGACTCAGCTGGATCGCGAGAGGATAGGCCGCCGGCCGGGCGGCGGCGGGCCGCTGGCGGCCTTCTGGCCGCCACTGATGGCGGCGGCGGAGGCGGATCGAACAGCCCAGGCCGGGCCGTGGCGTGGCTTCCCGGCGTCGGAGGGCCGGGCAGCGGGGCCAGAGTGGGCGCTGCGTCCGGCGCCGGGACGCATATCGACCCGGTCCGGAGCGGCAATTCTCAGGTGAAAGTGATCAACGCCTTCCTGCAGGTGGGCGATCACGCCGGCCTGGACCGCTACCTCAGCAAGCAACAGGTGCCCACACTGACGCTCAACATGGCCTTGCAGCGCGCCTGCATCGCCAGCGACGAGGAGGCTGTGCGTGTGCTGGCGCGGCGAGGCGCCGACGTCAACTACACAGACCAGTTCGGCACCACCATCCTTCACTTTGCCATGCGCGGCGGCGGCGACTCTGACATGATACAGGAGCTGCTGCGTCTCGGCCTTGACCACCAGTCCTGGAGGCAGGAGGGACAAATGCTGGTGCACTGGGCCTGCCGTAAAGGCCATCTACAGGTCGTCCGGTAGGTCGGTCAGTCTGGCTTAAGGCTCTCATTTTCGCGATCCCTTCTTCCCCAATCCACTTCACTATGCTACACTACACTCCAGCTCTTTCATTCAAGCAAAATCCATCCCAGGCCAATCAGGAATGCAAGCCAACTTTGTGCTTGAGACTCAGTCTACGTTGAGCCGGGCTCGAAGTGATGGAGGTCTCTGAATGGATGTGGAATTTAATTGTTCACATGAATAGTCTTGATGTTGCTCCTTCGGGGGAGGCTATTGGATGGACCTGTTGTAGGCCGCCACCTAATTGATACTGCCTAACCTTAGGAGAGAAATCCCGTTCATGTCATATTCGAAAAGTTAAGCAAAAAGTATTCAATGTGAAGAAAAGTTGGGTTTCGAGGACTCTCTGGTTTCATAATTGTTGAGCTTACTTCCATTTCGAGTGAAAGTGGTGAGTGAAAGATTCGAAAGTCGATCCCACCAGAAGACGACGGTGGATTCCTCTTGACCAACCGTCGATTGACACTGTTTCCGAGGCAATTTCCTTCGATTCCGGTGATAACGGGCTGAGCTTTCGTCCGTTGTTTGACGACCATCACCAGAGAGGGAGGTTTTGCTAGTATGAATGATACCTTGCTCTGATGATGTTCGTCACACGACGGATGAAAGCCTAGCACGTTTACACCAGAATCGAAGAAGAGAGCCTCGGAAACAGTGTCAACAAGAATGTTCCAGTGGAGCCAATCGACGGCTGGTCAAGGGGAATCCGTCGTTGTCTTCTGGTGGGATCGACCTTCGAAGAAACATAGGAATACTTGTTGAAATGAGCATCTTTCGGGACTCCCTTGTTTTCGAATAGGGACCATTCGCTTAGGGATGGGTGGACGGCTGAATTTTGCCACAATGGTGCCACCGGATTTCAGTCCATTTTCTGAGAGAAAAGCTTATGACAAGACTAAGTGAAACTGAATTTATGTCAGGAAGCCTTTTTTTATTGTGGGAAAGTCTCCACAATCAGTCTTACAATCACTCGAAATTACTCCATTTGTGGTTGTAGCCTTATGCGAAATAGTCCTGAGCACACTCCCTTGCGAACCCGATCCATTCGCGCCCAGCCTCCGTCGAGACGATAGACCGAGGGCTCCTACGCATAATCAGATAGTCACAACTGCAGGCCTTCTGTTTGGTTATGGTCTCTAGTTGTATACTGTTGGTTTGACCTCCTTTTCGCAACTTGGTCGGAACTTCAGAGAGACTTTGTGGAATGTACCTAGTCCTGCGTCCTCTGCCATACTAGTCTTGATTTCCGATATCGGACTATTGTCCGATACACTCCCAAACATTTCGCTGACGTCATCAGTGAGACGTACCATCGTCAGCACAGATTTACAACTTCCTCGCTCACGATGATGGCAAAACGTCTGGGAATGTGAATGGCCAAATGCTGGGAATCACGAATATTGTGGCAGAAGACGCATGACTAGGTACGTTTCAAGAGGTCTACCTGTACCTCGGCCCAAGTTGCGAAACTGAGGTCAAACCAACGCAAAACGAATGCTACTTTAACATGCACCATTTAAGAGATGAGTGGTAAATCGTGCGGCCAGATCTACAAATTCATTCAGGGGTGTTAATGAGACCCGGACGAGGTTGGAACTGCAGTCCAGCTTGGATATCAGAATCTTTTGAGAGGCAAGGCTAAGTTAAATTAGGTGTGTAAAAAACTGGGTTTCGAAGAAGATGTTGGAGTACCTTTCATTTCGTTTGAAGTGAAATCAAATGACATCGGGAGGCCTACTCGTAATATTGTAAGGAAATCCCACTATTATTCCTTAAGTCACCCTAGATGTTACCGTTCAAACCTTGCCAATTTCCAAACTCTTTTGTAGTTAAGCTCTCCCAGCAAAAGGGTAAACTTGAAGATATGAAGTATTTGGTGGTGTGACCTTTATCTTGATTTCACTTTCCCTTCACTGCATATATTTAGTCTAACCTCGTAGGTCATGCCATTTACCGCGTCCTCTGCCATGTCATGTATCAATCAGCATCGGACCGTCGACCGGGCATATTCCCTCATCCATAGTGATCGTCACCTCCCTTGGCTCCGAGCCACAACGCTTCAAGGGCATGTAGAGTTCATCCCTTGATCAACTTTATGCTGTTTTCGGCAGAATGTTGGTGGAAGGATTGACTTTACTTGTCTCTAACGTGTTCGTAGCTTGGTGCGGAGAATGGCAGCACTCAATGATGATGCCGACCACGATGCCGGCGAAACGTTTGAGAATGTACCAAGTCCATTGTCTGATACTGGGAATTACGATAACGACTATGGCAGAAGACTTCGGTGCGTTCTACCACGTCTGCCGAACAACAAGACCAAGTTGCGAGAACGAGGCCAACTCCTTTGTATAAATCGAAAGGCGACTGCGACCATACCGAAGGTCATGCCATCTTGGTCTTCATATCTTTATGCTGGTTATTTGTGATATCTCCCCTCCTACAGCGCTAGAACATTTGTCTATCCCATTGGTTATGCTTCACTATGTCCACAAGAAAGTCCCATTTCTAGGGTCTATTACAATAAACAAAGTTGATACTTGGAAAGAGTGCAAGAGTGAGAAACGAAGATACAGCCTCATATGATAGGTGTGTGTACTAAGAGAAAATTAGAAGAATCTTCACAACTGTTCAGCAGAAAGCTGATCAATAGATGGACCCCATTTATCTGTCTGCTGAGGCTGACGAAGCTCACTGGTGAGGCCGCTCACGAGGCCAGCGAAAGGTCTGGGAATATACCATAGAAGAAACCATGGCAACTATAGCAGTTTGTGTATTCCGGAGTCCCTGACACAAAGACCAGGTTGCGAAAACGAGGTCAGGCTGATTCTATTCGGCGAATTGAGACAGTGGCTAAGGTACTGGCCACAATATTTTGGTATTCATACTTAGGCTTTGCATTTTTTTGTTTAAGGCTCTGGCCTGCTCTTATCACAAACTATTTCCTCCAGATCTGGAAGTTGGAAGTGCTCCTTGCGAATTAATTCGTCTGAAGCGGCGACCAGTTTCATCGGGCATTAAATTAGCCTCCTGTAATTCCTCCGTAAGGCCTTCTTCGTAGATTTGCAATTGCCATTCTGGAGGTCACACGTAGTTTCGTAGAATGTGATTATTAAGAAGCTATTTTAAACTGGCTCTGCACACTCGGGCCTCGGGCGGAAAAGATCTTGAATCTCTTCTCACCAATCACAACTTTAATCAAAAGTGCCAGTAACTGAAATGACATAAAACGTATATTCATGGTTATTTTCCACTTGGGCTAAGGCACTTGCCTCGGACCTTCAGAGTTGGTTTGCGATTCTATGATTTCCTAGGAAATCATAGTAAGCCTCAGGCTAAGATGATAAGGTGGCACCTAGTCGGGATAGAAATCAGTTCTTCCCCGCAAGTTTTCGTAAGAGGTTAGCCCTTAAAGTCCTGTCAAATATTAACCGAAAATGCATGCCACCCAAGTGCCTGTTTGATAGTGCACTTTTTCAGCCTCATTCCAAAAAATTATGGCAGCTTCATATTTTATTTTATTGGGTGATGAACAAGTGAGAATGTGGTTTTTGCTTAGAAGAGATTTTTTCTTCTAAACATTTTCGCTACTTTGGAAGGGAAGAAAGCACACACACGAGCTTATATACAAATAGACGGACATGAAAATTAACTAACCGAATCATTCAATAGCTCTCAAAGTTCCATTTTTTCTGAAGAATATATGAGGACTGGGGCGGAAGGGTTTATGACTCGGTATAGCATAACTGTCTCCGGGACTGCGTCATCCTGAAAGTCTGGGTAAGATCAAACTATAACAGATCAAGGCGACCCGGCAGTCGTCACCTGTTGGGATCGGCCTATGATTCTCTTCCTCAAACTTCCCTATTAATTTAAGGTTGGCCTAACGCTCAACTATCGGGAAATTCATCTGGTGCCAGATAGATACTATTGTCTTAATTGAGACTCGTACTCTCGTTTGTCTTATCGGCATTTGTTTGAAGGATTTCCCTAGAATTTTCGGGACTGGCCTTGACTGCCTCTGGTTGGTACCATTTATCTATCACTTAATCTCCGCTAAATATCAGAACACCGCATCTAGTTACTCCGCTGAATGTGAAACTGCTAATTCGTCTTAAGCGCCTTCCATCTTGCATAAAATTTAGTCTTGGTGTGATTTTATGAGCTATAAAAGTTCAGGCTCCAATAGATGGTCTCTCCATTAAACAACCTTTGAGTCCGATGTGGCTCGTGCCTTGCTCACCCAATATACTATTCATTTTTGTAGCTTTTTTGATGGCAATCCTTTCCAACCCTTGAAAAGCTCTATTACCTATCGCGGTTTTTTCTGATGTTTTCCGATATTTGGGCTTGCAACTAGTTACCAATTGTCGGAAGCTGACATTTTTTCCCCGTCTATTTGCAACGACAATCAACATTCCTCTTAAGTACTTAACAAATCAGTACCTGCAGCCCTGTTAACAAGTGGTTACACTTTATCGTATTCAAGCATTCTACCACTCACTTTTCTCTTCAGTTTTGTACCGAAGTGGTAAATATACTTTCTCTCTAGCACAAGAGCCTGTCATTGTAGCCCTGATTATATCGAATAAAGCCCAAATTCCTTGTTAGACGATCATTACGGTATGGCTGGTGGCATAACCTTCAAATACTCCTTGTTGAATCTCTCTAGGTGTGGCAAAATCTAATCCTAAGGCGGATCCGAACCTTTATAGCGTTATTTCTGTGACCTGATGCTCACTTCGCCCTGTATTTTAGCGAACCTTTCTTTTTGATGCCATGGGTGATTCGTCTCCGCTTGCGAGCATCTGCTTTATCTGCTATTTTACGAGGCCTTTGTCTTGGTTGTTCTGGTCGCTCCACTCCAAAGTTATTGCCTTCCCCTAGTCTCTATACTTTTAAGCACGTCTCAGCTGATGTCCGAGTTATTCGGGAAAGCGATGGTTAGTCCCAAAAGTACATTCTACCTGGTACTAGAATTTAGTGCTCTCCTTCCAATGCCTAGATTATCCTCAAATACATTTTAAATAGGTCTTGTAAGTATTTGTAAATCTTATATACGAACTCAAATCACTTTTGGCCGCATAGGGGAATGCAAGGAATGATGGTTGAATTTATTACAAGGAAATGGACTGAAGTCGTCACAGTACATACTTGCCTTCGCACAGGTTTTACAATCCGTGTCTACTCTGTGTCTCAAGTACCCTAAACTGGATCAGAAACCTTTTCAAGTATGCCAAGCGGTAACGCTACCATTCTGCCATACAGATCCCCACATAGTTTCTTCCTGAATTAACCCTTATCGAACTCAATCCTCTCATGGTTCACCATAATGCGATTTTCGTCCCAAAATTGACTACATGAGAAGTATTCAGACTAACGGAACTTGATAATAGGCACATCATTGTCCTGGGTCCTCGAAGTTCCACCATATTTGCTCCATTGTTCATCCGCTGTATTTCTCTTGCATCGGATCATTGAAACGCTCGCCAGCATCTTAGTTGACATCAGCATCGAGGGTCAAAATAGAAATATTGGATTCTCCGTTACTATAGGGCTTTCCTCGCTCATAGGGGGGCGATCAAGGTGCAGGAGAAGCATCTTAACTCCAATCTAGTCAGTGACTTCATAAACAGACCACGGTGCCTGAATACAGCTCACTGTGAAGCTCAATACGCGCACTCAAGCTTATGTTGACAACTCTAATGCCGCCCCAAAAACGCGAATAAACAATTTGGCGAGTTATTTCGGTGCTCTCCATTCCCCTCTTGAGCGAAACTGGCAAATGGGATCCTGACTGTTGTCACGCATTCAAAACCTAGCTTGTTTGTGTTAAAACCTCAACCACATTGAAGGTCGCCTCACCTCGGTATTCTCATTGTAGCCTGAAAAAGTGAATGCTTCTAGGCTCATCGAAGAAATGCAATTAAGTCGTTTCATGATTCAAATTTATCCTTTCTTCCCGCTGATTTGATCCCCGAAGGTCATTGTCGTTAAATGACCTTTGCAGATATGGAGAAAAGCTGGGCTTCACAAAATTCATTGATAAACTATTGTGGCATGACTCACTATTTCGAAGGGAAAGTTGGTTGGAAGGAATTCGTGATCTGGTCTCACCGGTTGCTGTCTTCCCTACGCGGCAATCCTTCGGTTTCCGGTGAGACCACATCACGAATTCCTTCCAACCAACTTTCCATTCGAAATGGAGAGTCATGCCACAAATGATGTTTGCCTTTTACGACCCTCATGGTATGTATTGAATAGAGACTTTATATTTAAATTAAAGTTTATGCTGTAACATTGTCTGGTTTCATTACTAGAATGTCAAAAAAAGTTGGCCATTTCCGACTTAAATGCAAATTCTTCATCCTTAAAGCATAAAAATATCAGAAATCCTGCGACATTATAGTTCACTAGGAGTAGGTTGCTTTTTCATATGTGTCTTGACCAGTAAATGGTTTCGGATACGAGGGAACTTGAGTCAGGGTAACTGATTCGCCAGCATTTTTGACCATTTTAAAGCCTTAACAATTGTGATTACTTCTGGTTGTGTCCTGTATTTCTTAGTCCATGCTTTTTTTGAGATCATTTCGAATATGAGCTGTTATTTATTTTCGCCATAGTCTTCTTCTGCTGTTGAGCTTAGTTTCGTCTTTCATTCAAAACTTGATAAGGGCAATCTCGTGCTGCTTCCTCCTAGTAAACACGATTAAGTTTTTTAGACAAGGCTTAATCAACCCTCATTTTAGCCGAAATATCCCATCTATTTGGCTGTAGCAAGCCGGCAAAGTATACCACTTTATTATTTTAACCAAACCCATCAAAGGAGGAGATTTCACGAGTTTGCTTCATTAGAATCTAGCTGAATACTAACTTAACTCCTGAGACCAAAGGGAGATTTACTACTTCAGTAAGAAGTATTAAAGTGAAAGCTACTTTTTGGAGATCAGACTGTTTAGCAGATCCATCGTATGCCTATAACATCTTTTAAGGCTGTGTCAGTTTGACCACTAACGATGTTTTGATGAGAATGCTCAGTCTTGCTAATGAATTCTACTAACCGAAATCCCAAAAGTCCTTTCTTATTCAGGATGTGCTCAGCCTTGGCCTCGATGAGAACCCATAACACTCAGAGAGGATTTCTAAGCGAGGTTGGAAGTAAATTGGTGGAGGAAAGGCAACATTGTTCGGAAAATAAACTCAGTACCACTGAATAAATGAAAAACTGCATACTGGGCATGGGGAAAATGAAAACAAATTAATTGTCCTACAAAATTGTTAGCTTGTGATGGCTCATGCGAATTACGGAAATAGCGTTAAACTGTTACCATTTTGTGCATCTGCTCTGTGACTCTAGGATACTGGAGGCAGTGTCACATAGTAGTTAACGTATCGAGACTATACGCTGCATTGCCAGGCTCGATTCCCTTCGGGGGTGCTGGCGATACCTAGGCGAAGTCGAATTTGCAGTCTAGTCCAGTCTGGATGAAAACACTTCTTGGAAAGCAAAGCTATGCAAAATTTAATGAAAACATCAAGTCTGCACACATCATTGTAGGACAATTCAACTACCAAATTGCTCAATACATCTCATTTAATTAATATTATTGAGTTAGGCCGGATAGAAAGAATGTTCTGCTGAGATAAGAGCTATTTTCACCGGAATCAATCCAGCAATGTTTAAGGGCTTTACTCGGAATTAAATCAATTTTTCGTTTATAACTTTCCCAAAATTTCTTTTTAATTCGGCATTTTTCTTATGAGAGATTCATCATCTCCATGAGCCCCAGCACAGGGAGAGATTTGCCACCTGGATAACCTGATGATTGGCAACCGAAACAGATCTTTTTCTCTTGATGTCTTCCGCCTTACTGACGATTCTTTTAAGTACACATATGCCAAATGAATATTAACATAAATGCTAAAAATAAAATCAGTTTTATAGATGAATAAATTCAAGGAATATCACTTAATTATTATGAAAATAAGCAAAAAATGATTAGAATATTCTGATTGAATTTTTCGTGAAGGAAAATAATGAATAAATCTTACGCTAAATAGACCAGATCAGCTATTAAGCAGGGTCTCCACATTAAAATAGCCGTATTTAAACTATACTTGTGTACATACATATATGAATACACACACATATACCAAGCCCAACCGTTTGCATTTACGTTACTTCTCCTGTCCTCATACGAGACGGGTCCAGTATAAACAATTTAAGTTGAATTAATAAAAAGAAGCAACATAAAAACTTTAAGTAACAAGTCAGATCTCCCCGCGGATTTTTGATCGATTGAATTTTATTGCTTCTTTAATGCACAGTTCGCGCTCAAATTTTACAAGTTTAACTTAACTCGTTTATAGCCTATAATTGGTCTCTTTTATGATCCCTTCGGGACCGATGGTTAAATTTGTTAAGTCTATTCATCATAGGCGTAGCCCATCTTTATTGATGGAAGGGTCGTTGGCGTAGTGATGTTCGACATTTTGCAAAGTACCAAAGCCACCTCCATGCCCCTCTTGGCAATCTGTCCCCCAGAAACGGCCGTTCAAATAAAGTAAAGATGTTTGCCATAATCGACTTGGTGCCAACAACTTTGCGACTTTAGTTGATCACGAAGGTTCTATACACAGGACTTGATATTGCTTGGAAACGTTACTTCTATCAAACATTGCAGGTAATCAATAACCATCTTGATTAGTCGCTCGCCTGACATCACATCTTGTGCCTGAAAAATGCCATTCTTCATCCGCAGCAACATCGATTTAACATTTGATACAGCAGTCAAATGTATACACCATCAATTATTTCCGGGATCAGCCTTAAATTAATGACGAGAGTCAAAACTTCATTAGACTACTTCCAATGATAATTGTACATTTTGATTTTTGTGTTTACTTTAGCGTAACCTTTGAGCATCACCTTAAATCTAATATTAAAGTGATTCCATATTAAAACTCTTCATATTCATATCAATTAGCCTAATTTCAACCTTGTGTTTGGCTTAGGGAAATTTATTTTTCTTTTATAAGTAAGTTTTCGAGACTACTAACAATCTTTAATAACCCTAAACGAAGTAGGGTGAATTCTGCTCCAATATTATGGAAATTGAGCCTATCACTCCTAATTGATGC
>CAAALY010000194.1:0-11459 GCA_900617795.1 Protopolystoma xenopodis
TTCCACCTTTGAAGAGGTATGACACCTTTCAAGCCAGAATCTAGCTGTGAGTAGCTAAAAGCATTAAAAATATTATATTAAGGCTAAGATGGTGTAGCGTTTTGTTTGGTCGCAGTCTTCTTTAGCTGTATAGTCTTGGTTTGACCTCCGACTAAACGACGAGAACGAGGCCAAATCAACTTAAAAAATATTACCCAAAAATGCCAAGTATCCTTATAGACATCCGCCCATTGAATAGGAGGATTATACATGCTTTCAAAAACTTATGTGCTTTAAGACTAAGTTCTATAAACTATGTTATGTTGTTACATAGATCCTTTTCATCATCACTATTCTTGGATGCGTGTTCATCTTGATTAAATATAAAGCAGTCTATGACCTGTTGCTGCCAAATCTTTTATTTATTTTTTTACGCTAGAGGTGTCCATGCCCGGCTAAAGCGAAGAGTAGATTTCACCTATTCATTCCTTCCTTAGCGGTGTACAATAAAAACTATCTTATTGCAGCAATTCCCACTCCTTTGTGTATACACAATTACTCATTTGAAGACGTCTCATTGTGCCACTAATATTAAATAGGATATCTTTACTACTATTTATATTGCTTTCAAGCTGAGTTTATTCATAGCGTAATTATTTGTGTATAAAATTTACCCGTTTAAAATGGCCACTTCTACTGGCTTTGCTGATAAAAAAATAAAAAAATGGTGGAGGTAGATGAGTTCGATTTGGCACGACACTGATAAATACGTTACCATGTTGCTCTTGGCTAAGTATTTTTTCGACTAAATGTTTACACTATGGCGCACCTCATGGGAGCTAAATAGATACAATCATTGCCCTCTTGATATTAAGTCTCATTCTTAATGGCGTAATTTATTGCTAGCTTAATTCTGTATAAAAAAAAGAACCATTGTTATTTTGCACTTATATTATAATCCAGGGCTGTCTATAATAGAACAGCGAACTTAATCTTTAGGGCTATTCTTATTGGTAGTAGTTAGGCTGAAAGTGTGATGCATCTTAAATAGTCGTTATCCTGATAGTGTCCTTATTCTGTGCTGCGATTGTGGATTATAAGTGAAATGCGTATAAACCTACTAGGCAGACTAGAGTGAGGATCAGTTATTTTTGCTGATAAGGTGATCGGCTCACAATTAATTGAAAATATATCTTAAAATTTCCAGTTTACTATCCTTCCCCTTAGCCAGGATTTCTGGTTATCCTAAATTTGATTATTACGCTCAGTCGGACTATGCATACTTATGAGGTTTGGAATATGAAATTAGAGTTAAATGATAAGCTTGACTCCAAAGGCCCTGTATGAATCCCGTTAGCTGTACAAGGTCGGATATCTTGTCCGACTTGATCCGAGATGAGGCCTGTCTTTTGGAATACAGGATAAAGTGAAATTTACTTCAAACTATTGTGTGTAGAGCGGTCCTCAGTCTAATAGTAAGCCAGATAAAAATGACATAATTGGACGAGAGTTGAGATACCTTGAAATTGTGGCTCGGATTGGATGAAAAACCAAGTCGGGGATTACCTTTGTGTTATGGAACTCGATAGTTGATTCGTCTACATTAAGTAAGAGGAAAGATTTACCTTTTATGTGGATTTCAGTCTACCTTACATTTAGAAAGTGTGGACTTTATTTTTGACCCCATCGGTAGCTCCAGAACATGTAGCTTACGTGGAAAACATGTTTCGTGTCTTTAACTGATGGACGACTGGTCTTCAGGATGGAAAAGTCCTTTCTTAACTTATATTTGGCTAGGATTAACCTAGAATTGCCATTATTAACTAGAAGTGTGTTTCCGCTTCTTCCCGCTACTTTTTATGATGGCAACGTGATGATACTTAAATAATCTGATGATTTGGTTTAAAAGTGAGGTTAAAATAGGCGAATAATGCAGTGTCTTCATTCACCATAATATTTTCATCATCACCCTTTAGTGGATCTTTCCAAAACCATTTTATTCTTGTTGGAGTATTTTTCATTTCTTTTGAAGAGGCGAGTGGAAGGGAATCGTAATTTGGTTCCACCGGAAGCTGTGGGGGTTTTCCTTGGGGCTATGGTTGTAAATTTGTGCGAATAGGTCCTAGGCGAACCGCCCTGCGACCCTGATGAATCCTTGCTGAGCTTTCGTCCATCATATGACAGACATCGTCAGATCAGGACACCATGGAAAACATATATGCAAGGGATGGGGCATCGAACCAAAACATGAGATGCTTAAGTGGACCAACTTGGGCTATAAGAAGGATGTAGGTTTGAAATCGGCCACCTTTCTTGTCCTCGTGTTTTTGGTGAATTATCGTTAACCATGGTGTCCTGCTCTGGCGATGTCCGTCACATAACGGACGAAAGCTCAGCAAGGATTCGTCGGGGTCGCAGGTACTCCAACATCAATCTATTAAGGAATTCTTCGAAACCCAGTTTTTCTGCACAATTTTTTCCTTGTCTTCATTGACATAATGTTTTGGCCCCTTTTCCTTTTTGTATCTTGGCTCCCATAATTTGCTTCTCGACGAGTCAGATGCATTAGTGGATCAATAAAACTAGGTGCTTCCATTGCCATTTCTTTTTACCCTGAACTTTCCTTAAGCTGATTGTTTAAGGCGGGTCTAGTGTCCAAGTAAGTAGGACTTCTTGCTGCCACAAATATTACATTTGATCAGATTTTCCAATTCGCCTGTTGTATGGATTAAGTAATTCTCTCACCCCACTTTGGTTCGTGCAATTTATAGGAACACATTATACTAGTCCTGCAGAAATTTTGTTTTTTTCTGTGGGCGTACAGTACTCCCTTGTCCTATATAGAGACACTTAAGGAATTGAGCTGTCTTTTCACACTTATTTTCTCTACAAGACTATGCTTTCAATGGAACTAAATAAAGAGGTTCATCTCATAATAGGCGAAGGATTTTCTTTACCTTCTTCACTTTTTAACTTTTAACTTTTGGAAATCGATCCCTGAATCCTGCCTAACTTACCTTCCTTTGCACCTACTTTTCCAGGTTTCAGGAACCCAAAGATGGTTTTGACATTGGTGAGTCAGCAGAGCATGGAAAGCACTAATAAGAAAGACCTAAAATGATATCGTCGACAAGCCACTGCATTTCCTCTCAGGCTTAAATTGGCTTGTCGCATTTTTTTGGTTAAGACCTTGAAATATTCATTTTCAAGCTACTCCGCCACTCTGTATGTGCCCATCAAATACGGTGTCGCAAAGTTTGACTGTTTTGTTGCCTGACTGAAACTGTGCCCAAGCCTAGATTACAGCAAAGGTACAAAGTCGAAATTAGTTGGGTCCACTCCCTCTGACGGTGCTGATGAAACTTGGACGATTCCAAGGCTGAGTCACTTATGGATTAGGAAGCTCTTTCTTAAAAGTAGGTACAGACTATATGCTCATTGAGCTTATTTTACAGTAAGTTCTTGTTATACCTGCAGTTTTAAAATAGGATTCGAATTGACATATTAATAGATCACCACACAAAGCGATCGCTTATTTACCGACCCCTAAAATTCTTATTTTTTAGACTTTTTGTCTTTTTTATAATAGGTATTTTAATTTTATTATTTTTTTGCTGGAATTTCTTTTCGCTATTTCCTTGAACAAGTAAGTTAATCTGCATCTTTGCCACCTAATTAAGAGGCAAAAGGAATATCTATTAGCGTCTGAATAGAAAAACTGACTAAACCTGGCTATAATTGCACTAGCGACTAAGACTCAGAATGTAACTATTATGCTGGTTGCATCTGGATAACGATGCTCTTTTCATATAACTTTATCTCATTTATATGAATATTGCTTCAAATACGTGCCTAGCCCGAATTTGTTTTAATGCTCATTTTATACTAATTAGAAATTAAGTTTTTTAACTATTCTGTTTCTGATGGCCCCCAGACGAGTAAAATGCCTCCTTCCTATGTGAGGACTTTTGCATACAATGACAGCACTATTTTCTGGAATAGCTTGCAGACAAAATGCACATTGAGTGCCAATTGATTGCTAGGCGAGTAAATGCGCGCATTTTCTTTATTTTCATTTTTATTCATTAATCAATTTTATGGCAGACGTTATTTTCCATGTTTCCTGTCAGCGGTGACAAAGCCCTTCTAAACTGCCTTCTAAAGAGAAGAGTATTTATATTTTGCCTTATCTTCATTCGTGAGTTGCTCGGCCCAGCCCACATCCTACCTACTTTCCGCTCTTTTTTCCGCCCTCTCAATAAGTTGTATAAAAGCATTTTCTCGCTCTGGCTTTTACTCACAGGAAGCCCAATGTCTCTTTCCGGCTCGCCTTCTGCGAAGAGGCTTTTTTCGTATATTTTCTCTTGATCCACTTGTTAACCGATCAGGTAACGCCCGCATGCAATCCCGATGAATATCTCTTGTCTGACACTTGGTCCTGACTTTGCTTGATATGCTTTGAAGAAAATCGCATGATCACTGTATATTGCTTGGAGATTTACAGCACGTGGACCACCAACCTCTCTCTTATTTGGCATACGTATTTCGCTACTGCATGGAACGGAGCCATGATCTTTAGCTGCGCCAGGCGATATGGACAAGTGTAAAAGAATTGTTTACATTTGAAATTACTTCAATATTCTTCTTCCATAGTCGTGGGTTTTAAATTGATCAAAGTCATTCTAATGAGCATGTGTACTTATTGCTTAAAGACCTGAAGATTTCACATTTTATATACATTTATCAATATGGTTATTTAAGTGGTTTCAAATTCCTATTACCTAATTTTGTTTATTTAAATCAATTGTTAAGGTTACTTCCACTTCGATTAAAAGTCTCTGGTGACTGAGTTCCTCGGTGGGTCCTATTTTAGGGTGACGGTGGATTCCTCTTGGTCATTCGTCGTTTGGCTTTTTTTAGCTCTGTTCTCGAGACAATCTCCTTCGATTCTAGTGCACATCTGTTGAACTTTCATTTGTCATGCCATACATGACGATTATACATATCTGAGCCCTGTAGTTAATGCCAATGAACTTTTTTTACTGGATAGCTTAGATAATTTAAGCTTATGCAATGTTTTCTGCAAACATTTTTTCTCCAATATAAGAGCTGTATTCAGCCTATTTCTTTTAAGATGATGAAAGACTGGTTGTTGAATTTTTTAGCAATGTTAAAAGTAGACCTTACGTTTCCATTGACTTTCACGTGGCCTTGCTTCTCAAAAGGTATTCTCATCGAGAGCGTACTACAATTTCGACCTCGCCTAAACCAGTCTCTTCAGCACCCCAAGTGGGACTCGAACCCTGCTAGTGCAGTGTTAACGACTACGTCAGACTGCGGCGAGTGCGCTCGGGTCTCAGGGTATGTAGGAATTTCAAGGAAGGCCAACCATTTTCCAATAGTACATTCTGTGCAGGAATTGTCGACGCAACAAAGTTGTATTTGCTATAGAATCCAACTATATTACTTATTTATGAAGACCAAGATGTTGTGGTCTCTATTTTGGCTGCAGTCTCCTTTCGATGCATAGAAGTGGCATGAACTCATTTTCGCAATTTGATCGTGTTGTCAGGGCGACATAGTTGGAAACACATTG
This sequence comes from Protopolystoma xenopodis, assembly GCA_900617795.1. NCBI lineage: Eukaryota > Metazoa > Platyhelminthes > Monogenea > Polystomatidea > Polystomatidae > Protopolystoma > Protopolystoma xenopodis. The sequence continues at coordinate 5,576 of CAAALY010000194.1, forward strand.
TCCGAAGTTCTTTGTTATATTAGTTATCATAATTCTTAGCGTCAGACCATGAAATTGATACATTCTCACACGTTTCGCCGCATCGTCAACGAGTCTTGCCATTTTCCGTACCAATAACTGTCTTCTTTGGAGCGGAGAATGGCAAGACTAATCGACGATGTCGGCTAAATTTTTGAGAATGTCCCAAATCAGCTGTCCGAGACTGGGAACTATGAAAACTAATATAACAGAGGACTTCGGACAAGATACTTCCAACTATATCGCCTTGATAACATGATCAAGTTTCGAAAACTAGGTTAGACCACTTCTGTGCTACTTGTTTTTCGTTTTAGTCCAATCTGGAGGAGAAGACCTTTGTGAAGTACGGCAATGAGAAAGCCAAGAGAAACGTAAATATCATTCTGCGAAAATTCAAGTGTCAGTCCTTCATCACCTTAAATGAAATAGGCTGAATACAGCTCTTATATCCGATCTAGTGACTCTCAAAAAACTTTATCTCCACTTTTATGCCCTTTCATCTTGCACACTCACTAGTTCCACTCTTTTCATATTTCATACTTTCGACTCTTGTATTCTCTATTCTAAGTAGTTGCACGCAATCATCTTGCTATTTTCATAAATTTTATTTTTCCTTCATTACCACAGACTTCGGGTCTCCTATGCAGGTGCCACTCTCCTCCTGCTCCATTTCTTCTCCTCACTCATCCCCAACACATTCGCCTGCCAGTCTGGCCAAAGTGCTTACCACCTATGATTTGGTCCAACTGGGAATCGGTAGTATCCTTGGTGCCGGGCTATATGTGGTCACAGGAGACGTGGCAATGAACCGGACCGGACCGGCCATCATTTTAGCCTTCCTGATCGCTGCCATAGCTAGCCTCTTCTCGGGTGACTGTTTTATCTTATTTGGTTTTAAAAATGTTGATTAATTTTTTTATTTGTATTATCGGCACTAGCATTTACGTCGCATAGCCTTGTTACCGCATACACTTTAGACCACCCTAGTTCTCTCCTCTACTGCTCTAGTTTCTCCCAGTTTAGAGGCCACAAGAGCCGTGACTGACATCGCTACCACCACTACTGCCTTAAACAATGATTGAACACGGTGCTCAGAGCAAAAATAATATGGCATGCTTTTTGCCATGTTACAACATTTTGTAATTCTCGGAATATATAGCGTGAAGACGGTTTGCTTTCGTTTTTCTTTTGCTGTCTTCCCATGTGCACACGGCACCGAAGAGGGATCCTAGCAAAAGGTTTATTTTTTGTGGACCATGCTTTTTGTTAGCTCACTTTAGAGCTAGTCATTGGCCTGAAATGCACAAACGAAGCTTATTCTTTTTCTATTTTTTGTTATCTGCAGGTTTGTGCTACGCCGAATTCGGCTCCCGCGTGCCGCAGACCACGGGTTCGGCTTACACCTATTCCTACCGAACAGTGGGTGAACTGATCGCTTTTGTGATCGGCTGGAATATGGTGATGGAGTACATGATCGGGAGTGCAGCAGATGCACGCGCTCTCAGTGCTGCAATCGACTATCTGGCCGGGCATAGAGTGAAGACCTGGACAGAGTCCTCATATGGCCGGTTGCCATGGTCATCGGCCCCATCTACTGGAACTGCTGGGAGGGACGCGAGACCGGGTAGTAAGCTGGCTGGGATTGGGACAGATACAAATGGAGAAGCGGTTTTGACGTTAGACATTTTGGCTTTGGGATTGACCCTTCTTGCTACGCTGGTGCTTGCGTTCGGAGTGAAGCAGTCAGCCCGGTAGGTCTTCTTAAACTATGTATGCAATTTATTCACCCTATTTCGTCTCAGGTGATAAATGACTTGTTTAATTTGCTCACAATGAAAGGAGTAGAGCTGCCGCTTCCATTCACTTTCACACAGCATCGCTTTCCTCAGAAGTTTCTTCATTCAGAATGGACTAAATGTTCGGTCTTGCCTATGCCTGATAAACAACCCTAGTAGGATTGGAACCATGACAGTGCAGTATGTATTCTCGACACGTAAACCACTACGCCACTCATTACCACGAGTAACCTTGGATCACAAGACAGGTGTGAATTTTAAGGAAAGCCAGGCATTTTTCCATATCACATTCTGGCGTGGGATTGTCGATGAAGCCAAGTTGTATTTAGTATATCAATCGACTACGTTACTTTTTTTTCTTTCTTTATAAGTAGTTTTTTCGAGACTACCAGTAGATCGTAGCAAATACAATTGTTTTTCATCGACAATCCCACCCCAGAATTTGATAATAAAAAATGCCTGGCCTTCCTCGACATTAACATCTGCCTTGTGATCCAAGGGCAATCGTGGTAGTGTGTGGCGTAGTCGTTAACGTTTCGAGATTACACACTGCATTGTCATAGTTCGAGTCCCGCTGGAGGTATTGATAATACCTATGTGAGGTCGAAATTGCAGTCCACCCTGGATGAGAGCACCTTCTGGTAAAGCAAAGGTATGTGAAATTTAATAGAAACGTCAGCCCTTCTTATTTCATTGTGGGAAAATCCAACTACCAGTCTCCTCATCACCTTCATATATAAGTGACCTACTGGTAGTCTAGAAAAACTATATATAAACGGAACTTCCTAAACTTTGTTGGGGAGACTTCTATTTCGTGTGAAAGTGCAGGAAGAAGAGATTCAATGGTCGATCTCACCAGAAGACGACGGCTGATTCGTGTTGTACTGCATCCGTTTGGCTTAATACGACTTTGAGGTTTACACAGTCGACAAGACATTCTCCCTCATTTCAAGTGAAAGCAGACTGAGCTTCCGTCTATCATATGAGCTGAAACAAATTTCTGTAAACGTCTCCCGTTAATACCAGGTCAGGTCAAGAAGCGATCCGAACGTCGTATTGGCCGCAGAACAACGCGAATCGGCGCTCGTATTCTGATAAGATCGACCTTCGAGTGTCATCTTCATGAACTTTCATACGCGATAAAAATCTCCTTAACTATGTTATTCTAGGAGATTCATTGAAACTCAGTTACACTTCTTATCGTCCTAAACTAATCAGTATGGTCGTTGGATTGGTGAAAATCATTATTGATAGTTTTTATGCTTGACACTGGTACCTTCCGATGGTTGTAGCTGCTAACTTGATAGTAACTGTAGCAATACCACCAGCATTAACTTTGCTGTTATTCTACTCTACTCAGTATTAAGCCATCTGTCTCGTTTTTAGACTGAGCCAATCAAAGACCGATCAGCCCAGCCTCGTATTAATTGTGCAAAACTGCGAGTGAACTGCTAAGGGGCTTCACGGGTCGCAGTCTGAGTGAAGTGTAACTTATGAATTCAAAGCATCTTTCACTCTGCACTCATCTGATCTGAATGACGCCTTGTCGATTACTGTAAACCACTGCACCATGGCTAGCATATTTAGTAATAACTGACGTTAATCTCATTTCTTGCCTACTCAGAGCCGACACACTACCTCGAGTTACTATTTATTTACAGTACAGATATGAATTTAAAGGCTCAATTAGTCTTGGCATTCGTTGAGTACGCAATCTTGAACGTAGTACCGATCACCATTTGCTGCGAATATATTTAATTCATGTTTACTCACACTGGGTCTTTGCAAAAGAAATATCTTCACAGCGAACCCTCTAGTACGACATTGAGGCAGTAACAAATTTACGGGTGCCATTTTCGGACTACACAGCGAAGCCTTTTTAACTTGGCTTGCGGCCTGCGAGTTGGGGTTTATCATTTCAGCCTGGACGTATCCGTCGTCTGAGAGATGAATTCCCAACATAGATGCAGTGAGGGTAGACGAGATATAAACGCACTCACAAACACAATGTGCTCTAAGGAAAGCCGCCAATCGCCTTCCATTGAAGCGTGTCTATAAATGGTTTATTTAATTCATTTGATATTAGATAAGTTGATTAAGAACTGTAATATTGGAATATAGCGAAAACTATTGCTTATTTGTTCAGAGCTAGGTGAAATATCGCTCACCTTAACCGATATATGAATTTTATATTGCTTAAACCTGCCTCCTTCAATCATACTAATTAGTTCGTAGGTATGGAGACAAGATGGTGTCATGGTATTCGTGATGCCGGACCATTGACTTTGTACATTTCCAAACGTTTCGCCGGCATCGTCACTGAGAGGTGCTAGCGTCAGCACAGAGTTAAGGCTTATCAAAGTGTCTAGTGAAGGCAATTCTTCTGACCAATAAAGAGAAGCTGGGTTTCAAAGAATCTCTTAATAGATTTAATACTGGCGTACCTTTCACTTTTTTTGAGAAGGCAGGTCGAAGGGAGTCGTAGATTGGCCCCACCGGATACCGCACGAGGGTTGCCTTGGACTTTTGTCTATTAAACTGTGTGAAGAAAACTTCGGCTCACTGTCATACGATCTCTATGACTCCGTGCTGAGCTTTCTTTCGTCATGTGACGGACATCGTCAGAGCTAGAAACTATTATTGACATAAATGTCATCAAGAAACATTAAACCGAGAAAGGTGGCCAGCTGAGATCCTACTTACTTTTTATACCTCACTTTGCGATCTTAATGAGGCTGACTTATGCTTTTCTTACATGCATGCAAGCGGGTCAAAGTGATGCAGGCAGGGGAGCGGATGTGGTCACAACTTTTGTCTATGGAAATAAACTAACGAATCATCCAGTATTCCTGGGTCTTGTTACAGCTTCGGGGATGCGTGTTTGTGTGTGCAGACAACAACCACGAGTTGGTTGGTAATTTCAAGTGGAAAAATAGGCTCAAACTTAGCCTATTCTTTTCCTCTTACTCAGTTTATATTCCTGTTACATTTCTTCTCTCTCACTCTCATTCTATTTAGAAGCAAGAGCTAGTTCTTACTTAGTTTTCTGCATTCGTTCCTCTTATTCAAGATGTTTTTTGTTTTATTAATTTCAATTGACTCTGATCTTCTGTTTAGCCGGGAAGTCCCTATATCCGTCAAAACGTTGCGATTTAGACCACTCTATCTGGTGTCTTGTAGTGACATGTTCAGCCACTTCCAATTTCTGAATCCGTAAATATTTGCATGCTGCTCTGTATTCTGTAGCCTCTTATGTATGAGTCAACAAGTCTCCCACACACAAACAGTACTGCATGAGCACAAAATCTTATAACAGCCTGATCTGCAGAGGGTGTTGGAAGATCCTATAAAAGAAAGCATGATCGAGATAAGCTTTAGTATCTTTATACAGTGTCTTGACATACCATTTCCCTAATAATTTGCCTATGTTTCTTGAAATCTTGCAAGATGGTATCATTAGGAATCTGGCCAAGTAGTTGTATAATTCATTGTTTTGTCCAAAATACGGGTTTTCCTTTACCCAATTTATCAATATTTTGAAATTTTTAAAAATTAATCCTATCGGATAATTATTTTTAACCAAGATTTTTCTTAGCTTTTCTCACTCCTGTTCATGATGATTTACGTCCACTAGGCGTAAACTCCTTATTATCATTGATTTCATTACAACCACCTAATTACATCATAAGTAGGGTTCGAGAAAAAATTAAAAAGGGAACCAGCATTTGGGAGTCTCCTAGCTACTACTCTATCCAGATTGCTCCTTTATTTGCTAACTAGGACATCTGAAAAGGCTAACTTATTTTCTTTTTCTAACTCCATAGTGAATTTAGCCACCTTATCTACTCTATTCATTAAACCAAGCAAGTCATTCAAACACTCTTTGCCATGCTTCCAGACGGCAACGTAAGCATCCATATATCTGACCAATATTTTCGGAACTAGGAGTGACTCTTTAAAAAGCCCGACTTCCAATTTAGCCATGCGGTTATTGGCTAACAATCGAGATAAGCACGATCCCATACCTGACCCTCCTCTTTGTTCGCATAATTTACCATTAAAGATAAACT
>CAAALY010000195.1:0-11446 GCA_900617795.1 Protopolystoma xenopodis
CAAATATAGCAAAGTTGTTTAGACAATATGAATGCCGTAAATTTCAATTGTATAAAGAAATCAGTCAATATTGCTGAATGAAGTCCTATTTCCTACACGCAATTAGTTGCAAATTAAATATTAGTACCTTCCTAATGAGCTGTATTAAAAATATTTTACTATAATCTGAAAATATACAAAATATAAATTTCTCTATCGCAAGCTCACCTAGATGCTATAGAATGCGATATACTTTTGCAAGAAGTAACAAATAGGTTTGGAAGATTTTAAACAACTTATCTTACTTTCAAGGCCTAATGCACATAAATTAGCTTATTCTCAAGGTTTTCCAGATCTTTCTTGATCGTGGAGGAATCGTTAATGCAAGAAACTCAATTTACCTAAAGAAATACATATTTGCCTAGATAGTTAAACGTATTAAGGCTTGAATTCAGAATTCATATTATTTGCAAAGAACCATTTAAAAGTTATTCTTCAATCATGCAATTTGATATTTAATATTATCTATGTGCAATTAAGTCCTACTTTACATACAAGCATGCTTACTAATTTGGAATTAAGTAGTATTCTACAAAGAAGTGCAACGCTTTTATATAATGATTTAAATATTGAATTCAATTCGCTTAAAATTAAATTTTTGAAAATAATCTGCATTATTATCAATCCGAACTTATTAAGCAACGTTCACTGCAAACGGAAGTAAGGGGTACAGATTCCAATTAACTATGCTTAAATATGACTTTATGGAGTAAAAATTCAAGTGAGTCAAGTATAACCTGCATTAGACATAAGAAACTCGTACTTTGCAAGTACTTTTCTAATGTTTCTCTAAGTTTAACCATATAAGTAGATTCGCTCATGATTACAAGGCAAAGCTCTACAAAACAAAAATGTAAAGCGTAAAGCTATTATCAAGTTTAACATGGTCCACTGCCAAATATTTAGCAAAGTGTTTATTGACCTAAGCGTCGTGGCAGGCAAAACATATTTAACCGATCAGCATTCTAAACAGTGAGGATTGTTCACAGATTGTAATAGCTAAATAATAAGTACATCACTATTACAATTTGAATATGATAATTTCGTTAATTTATTATATTTTTCCCGTCATTTTCATGTAAAAGACAAAAAAATGCAATCCTGACTCCTTTACTATTAACACTGTCAAATATATACATTATTTCAACATTATTTCTAACTCTATAAGTTACAAATGATTAAGATCGAGTGATTTTCTGCCCAACTTACTAATAATAGACTCAATATTGTCACTGGAGTAATATGTAATAATCGTTAATTTTATCGTGATATCCTTCATTACAGTTGCAACATTTTTATTTTCCAATTTTTAAATGCATAGTTAAAGCACTGCAAAACTACTTTTTATCTAACATAATAAATATGTTAAAGTATATACTTCAATTATTTCGAGTGCCGATCTAGATCTAAGTAACAAAACCGGAAGTACTTTCGACATAATAGCGCTATCTGTCTTTCTATGCACAGTAAATGATTTGGTTAATCCTCCTCTGACAGTATGCTTCCTGCTTACTATGTTGACTGTTTAGCGTTCTGTAAAAAATCTTAGGGCCAAGTAAAAGCCAGACAAATGTGTCTCTTATACAACTATGGCAGTAGATCGAACATTGGAGAATTTTCTTGACATTTTGGTTAAGCCTCAACTAATCCTGAATTAAACAATACATCTTTAAATGAGATTTACGAAATCCTCAGAAGCCTTAGGACCCTGCAGTAAAGAATTAAAAATATAATATATTTAGACTATACACAAGAGATAAATAAACTTTCATATAAGGCAAACCGTAAACTTTAGAGACCAAATAAGACAATAAAATATAGTGCAACTTACATGGCCAATCAAGGCGCTTATAATATAACGAATAGCCACTAATTCTACTTTATGTATATTATGTTAAAATTAAAGGCAGGTCTATTAGGGTTTTTAATTTCATGCACAAAATTGGTGTTCGAATCCCAGTCTATGTTTACTAATATATGTACTTTGGTGATGCAAGAAGCAATATAAGGCAATTAATTAAGATAATAACCAACCTTTTAAGGAGACGATATTTAAATATGCACTTACCTTGGGCTACTTTGTCGATTAGATTAAACAGGAACTTTCACAAATGTCTTTAAGGTTTTATACATTTAACGGTAAAATGTCTATTGTACATATAAAATAACGCTTATTAATACGAATCAGTAACAAGCTTTAATCTGCGACACTACTATGGTGAATACATTAGAAATATCTTATTATGCATGGCCCGAGTATCCAATATAATATTTAAATCGTAGGTATGCAGGCCAAGATGGTGTGGCCATCTGTTTTGTCGCAAGTTCGGGAATGTACTATGTAAATGGTCTGATGCTGTAAATCACGATTGCTATAGCAGAGAACGCGGGACTGGATACGTTCCACAAGGCCTTGCTGACGCTCCAACCAAATTGCGAAAAAGAGGTAAAAACAACATCATGTTATTCAAAATCTTGCTACTTAATGACGCTTAGTCATCAGACTTTGGAGAAATAAACAAGTGTGATATGATATCGATTCATTATACCTTCTCTTCTATCAACATTAGAAAATGAGAAAACATATATTGTATTTACAAGAATAGATAATTCAAATAATATTTTCTCTCACTTACAAATTTTTCACCTTTTAGAAAATTTTAAAATCGCAAAGCAAAATCTCTTGTATTGCCTTAATAAATTTATTTTTAGCAGTTAAATATAAATTTAAATATATATAGTAATATGGCCTTAATATGATGTTAGAAATAGTTAAATAAAACCAGAAATGTTTAGCAGACACTTAGTCATAAGATTAAATTCACTTGACTTTCTGACGCATTTTAGTGCGGTGTTAAGAAAGGCAATGCTCACTGACGATACCGGCGAAAAGTCTGGGAATGCTCCAAGTCCACGTTTCTAATCTGAAAATTAGCATGCATACTGTGGACTCCGGACAAAATGCATTCCTCTAGGTCTTCCTGTCAATGTGACCAAGTTGCGAAAACAACGTTAAGTAAATTCTATACTACCGCGATCATACAAAAGGCCGCACCATCTTGGCCCTAATACCTTACATAACACATTTTGGAAAATATAACAGGATAAAGGAATATTTAAACAAACATAAAATTACGCTATGTAGATTATACTAATGCAAAAACGAAAGATGCTAATTGGAAAATTGATATATCAACTTATCTATAATAATGTTTGAAATTGTATAATTATAATCTGAATTTCAAATTTGCTATTAGCCATCCAGTTATATCATATTTTGAGGTACATTTGTCTTAGCTTTTATAAAATATAAGTAATGAAAGCGCCATTAATATATTTACAAGTAGACAAAATATTTGACTACATATATACATGAGATGAGCTGCAATCTGTATGCTAGTAAAGGGGCTTATATGATTCATTTAATGCATTCCACTCTATATAAAATGCACTTTTCGTATGGAGGGCAAATTTTTATATATATTCGGAAGTAAACCTTTTTGTCCTTCATCTAGTATAACTCAATTATTACACCCTTTTGTAATAAGTGGCCTACACAAGATCTTTAGCAAAGTTCGCGCACATATTTAAGTACTTTCTTTGAATATTAGATATTATATCACTATCAGGCAACAACTATAATGCAATAAACTAATGTTAATTTCGAATATAGAGTCTACTGTTTATAGACGATGACAGAATTTGCAAGATTTGCTACAAATTAATTAAAGAACATATTTCTTGAAGCAATTTATAAAATTAAGAATAATGTACAGAATCACATTCAAATGTATGTAGCTTTCATTTGACTGAAATAAACTTTAACCTACAATCGCATAAGTTAATGCAAGGTAGGATTGATGCATTTTATACAGAGACATTGATATAAGGCCTCATAATAAAATTTTATATCACTTAGCATTGGTTATTAAAAGGTTTTATTATCTAAATTAAACAAAGGTTTTGACCTTTTCTACTGAGTATAGGGAAAATTTTAATTTTCCTAGCACTCGTCCACATTAGCAAATGCATAATAAGTAGCTTTTTATACTATTAGCAGAAAGTTGGGAAGAAAAATAGGAACCTCAGTCAAAATTCATTGATTTAAGCGACCTTGTTTCTTTTAAAGGATTATAGCGATAGTCTAGATATCTACTCACTATGCTTATATTTTACGATTGAGTAATTGAATCCAGAAAATAAAAACAAGCAATAAACATCTTTCGTGTGTTTACAGATAAGCTATATGGTATACTAGGCCGAGCCTACTAAGAAGATAGAAAGCAACTTCTCACATTAAGGTTAATCAAAGGTGAAATTTACCATGACCTTAATCAACTTCACTTAAAATGCCATTCATGCTCTTCTTTTAGAAGTATAAATTAACACATATTCACACTCGAATGAGTTTGCTTGTCCATAGAGACATCTTATAAATATGAATATAGCTTTTTTAAATTAAGATAGAGATAAATATGAGAAGAAATTCGGTTTGTCAATTGACAAAGACCATTATACCTTGAAATTCATTTTCCTTTCTCCTGATCACATACTATATTGAGACTATAAAAATATTAAAGCAGTAATTTAACTACTGTAAGACAGCCTAGTTTATCCTTTTATTTCTTTTTGGCCCTTGCTTGAAAGCTAAGGCAGCTCGCTATAGTCATATATTGGAAAATAATATTATTTTAGGGTTTATTTAGCCCTTTTCACAGCATTTAAGCTGGAGTAAAGATACAGTCGAACTGTATTTATAAGAAATACTAGTTTAAGTTCATTTATCTTCTTAAATTATGTGGAAAATACAAACAAAGGAAAGCTCATTTTATTTTATATTTGAAGTAAACCAGCTCAGGGAAACTTTTTGTGAAATTGGTAAATAAAATAGCCCAAATAAATTATAAGCTCTTGCAGTGGTACTCAATGGACGGACACAAATAAATATTGTGTGTTATTGGTGTTGCAATTTGCGCATGACTTCCTAGTATTACACAGTCAATTAATATACAAAATAATGAAATAAATATAATATCAAAATATTTTGTTTAAAAAGTTAAAATTGCAAGTTCTTGAGATCTTATAGCTCCGTGTCTAATTCATTTGAGAATAACTACTTAATACTCAAGGTTGCAAAAACAATTGTACATAAAATATTAGAATACGTTAGGGATATTAATATTAAAGAGAATTGTTGATTCGTTCTGTTGGATAAAATAGAATTAAAAGGGTAAAACTTAAAGTTTAAGGCGATGATTCTTGTCTACATAGATCCTTATAGGGTTCAAGAAAACTTCAACTTCCTTCTAACAGTTCACTTCCGTAAGCAGGACATCACACATTAATCTTATTAGTTGATTAAAATCAAAGTTTATATCATTCAGTTCTTACTCATATTTTTTAAAACTGCTGATTAAAGGGAAGCTGTGAAATATTCTTTGGTTTATAATGATTATTCGAATGCATGAAGATCAAGATAATGTGGCCTCTACTATGGTTGTTGTCTTCTTTTGCTGTATAAAAGTTATTTGACCTTGTTTTCGCAACTTTGTCGCAATGTCAAGAATATCTAAAGGCTACTGTTTGAATCTGGAAATTCTCATTGTTATTATGGAATCTGGAAAAGTTGCATTCCTCTAGATCTCCCTGTAAATTTGGTCAGGTTGCGAAGGCAAGGCTGAGCAACATCTAAATTCTTTATTGTTGACTACTGAACTTTCGCTTACATTATTAAATATCACATCACACGAATCTAATAAAATCTTTACTTATGACATAGTTTTTCCATTCATATCCGCTTAAATTTCTTTAAAATTTTATTTGACTTAGAGAAGCTAACAAAGAAATTTTTTGAAATTTGAGGAGCTAATGTCATTTCCTGAAAAATATTTTTAAGATTATTTACAAAACATCATTAAATTTCACTCAGTAGGCTTTTTTGTGCCATCATTCGAATTTGAAGATTAATTCTTTTGTGAAGGTCCAAAAATTCTCTAGCTTGATTTCCAATATTAGTTCAGTTTAGAAGCAATAATGTGATTTAAATATTGTTGCATTAACGGCTTGGAAATAATTTGCTGTATACCACCCGCTACCTCAGTAAAATGAAAATTAAATAGAAAATGTATATTTGTCTCTCTCTAATATCCGCATATATGTCAATCAATTATATTTCAGGTAACCACAATAAAAGGCTGAAATAATTCCATATACTATAATTATAAATAGGTTTCCAAGAATATAGTTACTAGATGACTGTCTTCATTTGCAAAGTTATTATTAAATATCTCACATTTCATATGTGGTACAGTATTTATGGTATATAGTATGCCTGCTTTAAAAAAAGTTATAGCTAGCGACATTTAGAATGGATTATATTCTGTTAGGATTTGGCGCATTAAGAATCATCACATGGCGTTGATTACAAAACCACAACCTGCTAGTGCTGTTCCTCTCTGTGATGTTTACACGAGATTAATGTTAGATAACTTGCCTTTAATTTGCTTTTTCAATTATAATATCATTTTGCAAAGGCCTTACTAACATAGATAAATCTTTATGCATTCCTTAAAATCGTGTGCTTAAAGCTCTTCATACTTTATGTACTTATGTCATTTCAGGCATTATATACAGTTTTCCTTAAGTGATTAGGCCTACTGTCCTGATAATCTGAATACCTCTTCTCTCATATGACAGGCATTATCATTGCGTGAAGCCATAGCTTAAGAATATTTACTAAGAAAATGAGTTCACTGGAGAATGGATTTATCATAACAAAGCAGAAATCTCAGCACTGAATAATCAATTCCACGGAATGGTTGGCTGAAGATTTATTCCCCTCAATTATCAGTCTCCAATCAAAGGAATATTTCTTTGCTTTTATTTCATTCCATTATACCAATCATTTCCTTCTTATGAAAGTGATCAAATCATAAAATGTGTCTTAGATACCCATACGTCTATCAAATAGCTTGAAAGACTTGTTTGACTTACATATGGAAAAAATTATAAAGGGATATAATTTGAAGGATGCTTGATTCTGGTGCGTTTAACCACTAAAAAAATATTGCTGGATATATAAGTGGGGTAAATGTATACACTTGAATTACTATGCTAGAATAATAATGGGTAAGGTAGGCCTTTTTGCATTATTATATTTTTCATAATTATGCATATTTTTCTTATCTTTAATTTACCTTCAAATCTGCTTACTACCCCTAAAATGGATAATGAACTATTATATCCTGTTCTTTTGAATTTCATAGTTCGCTGGACCCAATTGGATTCTTACTATTACAATGTCTTCGATTTATAGAATAAATATTTAAAATAAGTATTGTACTAGTTAGATAGTTAATTTTAACACCTTTCTAAAAAGATGGTTTTTTCTTTCACATGTTTATTTTCCCAATTTGGCTTAGACTAAATCAGCATGTGGCATGTATATTCACTTTCTTGACTCATACTAGAATTTTGGTATTTATACTCTGCAGAACTTCTTTACCAAAAAGGATGAATTCCTTAGAAGCAAATTTTTTGTATGCTATATAATCCATTTATTCTAAAAAAACTACTTGAATAAATATTTCTTAGGTGCCAATGCTCATCAAATACAGCTCAAAACTGCCTGAAGCGATAGTAAATAATGAAACATGAGATTTCTTCACCTTATTTCGTTTAAAATGATGAAAGAGAGGTTGTCGAATTTTTTCCACGATGAGATGAATAGAGCTAACATTTCCATTGAATTTCACATAGCTTTGCTTTCCTAAAAGTTGTTCTCATCCAGGATGGACTGTAGTTTCGACACTCCTAGGTCTTATGAACAACACCAGCGGTATTCGAGCCGTGAATGTGAGCTCGACACGTTATGGATATAAAGAATAACTGGTTTCTGATGAATCACTAGATATAACATTGATGAGAGAACTTTCATTTCATATGAAACTGCATGAAGTAGAGATTCCTAGGTCGATCTCATCACAAGAGGACGGCTGAATCCCGTTGCACTGCAGCCATTTGGCGTCCATGGTTGAAAGAGAATGCGACATTGAGTGGAGATACATGGACTGGCTCGTAGATTGACCAAACTCTTGATTACCATGCGTTTAGGAAGGATGAATGCCGGTAGAACCTAACTTTACTTTACTTTTATGAAATATTTTAAAGTGAATATTATACGTCTGTCTTAAAATTACTGTCAGTTATACAATGATCGTAACTGACATGCATTAATATTTTCTTAAAAAATTTAAATAAGATACGTTTAACTGAACACATGTGTGCTTTGATCTATAAATATTTGTATAATTTGTAGATATTTTGATAACTTTAACGCAATTATGATAATATCCTTCAAGAAGCACAGTTATAAACAACAATTATTAAACCATTTTAAAACTAAGTATGGAAGAGCTTTAATCCTTAAAATCTTGCCTTCATGCAGGGCATCAAAGCACGGTTTCAACCTCTGGCCTGCATAATTCATTTAAATATAATGCCTAAACTGAAATTAGTCCCCTTGCTTTGCGTGTAATCAACGTGGCCAGTACCTAGGCGCTGGGAATAAATCAAGAAGACTGGTCAGATATTTATCACGTAGCTTTGTCAAACCTTGTTCACAAATATGCGGACAAATAATTAAAAAAAATAACGTCATGAATTTAAAAGCATTTGAACAGTATTAAATTGTCCGAAAATCTATGTGAGTATCATCAAAAGGATTTCCATCGCATTTATCCTTAAATGCATTTCTTCGACAAAGTCAGTTATATTCTTATTGCTATTTCATGGTTGAATTAATAAACTTTTAGAAAATAGATATCTTTAAATATTTTTAAAATGTGTACTTGATCAAAATAGCTAATTCCTTTTAGGATTTAGAAAATAATCAATCAGGCTCATCTATTTTCCCTGATCATTATTTATTTTTATCTCTTTCATAAAGATTCATCTAAAGTTATCCAACATTTGTTTAATTGAACCTAACAGGATTTATATGTAATTTTTATTTAAGATCTACCATTTCGCATCTCTCTATGTTCAGCATATATCTCGATCCCAAGCAGGTGGCCATTATTATATCATAGTGTTCCGCCTTATTGCTTCTTATAATGTAGATGTGCCATTTTTTTGCGTTGCTAATTGTCCCATAGAGATAATTTTATGAGAAGCAGTGGATTTGAGGCTTGTCTATGCCGTGTAAAGAACAGTTAACATAATCTCTATGAGCCAATATACCTAAAATTATTTGTGTTCTGTAATTCTGCTTGGGATGGTAATAAGGCCATGAGGTCCACAAAGTTACATGAAATCTAACCATAGTTTATCAGCATTCATAGAAAAAGAATCATATACATAACTCAAAGTGAAACTTTGATGACTTTTAATCATTTCCCGATGCCCAACTTTTCTTTTCAGATTAACCATTTAACTTAACATCCAGACTACTAAAAACTCCAAGTTTTACCCAAAAAATTAATGAACCAAAACTGATTGGATACTTAATAAAATTTGGCATAAAACGTTCCCCGAGTTAGCGTAAGAGGTGTCGATCTGCAGAGTAAATTTATACAAAGACTTGAGTAGAGTGATATCCAGTAAACTACGTTGTCCCATCGTTGCAATTCAAGTAATATCTGTTATTTTACATTGAAAAATAAGATTATCTAAACATCTGTGTCTCAAAAGCTTATTATCTTTATTCCTAAATAATATAGATTAACACTGAAACATGATTTGCATCAAAAAGTGCATAGGCAAAAGCCAAAATAGATAAAACTACTTAATTCAGTTTAGCAAATATTTTAAACAAGGAGGCACAAAATTTAGTTTAAAAGACATTTAGTTCTAATTTACTATGGTTTGGGCCCTATAGATCACACACAAAATTTTGCTTCAATATATAAGTACTCTTTAACTAATATTATTTTAAGCTTATCGTTTAGAAAACGAATATATTATGTTCAGTCCATGGATATTAACTTTGTGTTTAGAAGCAAAAACATGGATGAAGAAGATTATATACATAGGGTTTTCCTGAGGAAAATTTTAGTTTAGTATCTAATCAATTTTTGTTGACCCTCATTGAAAGAGTTAGTACATTTTACATTTCAATCTTATATAAAATTATTTAATCTTTGCAATGAATCCATCTATTATGACTACGGAGACTGGAGATTTTTCTGCAGTACTTTGGACCACCAGTACCATAATTTGAATAGCATAGGTGCCTAACAAGTCTGTTCTGTAACTGCCTCACTAGCAAGATAAAGCAGATGTAATTTAGATCTTATGACTTTCAATTGTCAACACGGACGGGGAGGTTTAACTATAACATAGATAAAATGCATAGTAAGAAGAAAATGGTTGCCCACCTATAGTTTGCAAGGGATAACAAGTATTGATAGCGTAATCCAGCAGAACAATGACTTAAATCTTAAGTGAGAGTCATTCCTTCTTATCTGAAATCCAAAATCAATCGAACTAGCAGGTTTAATTGTATATTTTGAGGAATTACTTAAGTATCATATTGCAAATCAAATGTACAAGCTGTCTTTTAGATAATTTTAAAGGCTATCCTCTCACAGACATATTCGCTCTCATTAGAAAATCTATTCATCATCGCCGCCGTCATTCCCGAAGAATGAATTTCTATAGCAACGATAAGCGTTCATCCGTCATAGTGTGATATTCATTCGTATAGATAAAGTAGCCAAACAGGCAAGTGAAATTAATAAAAAAGTATAGGATTGGAAGCAAGAATAGTCATATAAGAATAATCATGATTTAAAGTAAACTTCATTTGGTCTTACGCATCATAGCAAACCAGGCTTTCCTTTGTTGTTAAAATTGGAGCCTTATGCAGGTTTTCTCTCTTTTCTGGACTAAAATGACAGCACATTATAGATTAAATGCGAGCCAATTTTCACGCGTATAGATGAACCGAGAGTATAATAATAAGATAAAAAATCAACTTGGATATGATACTTATACCTCTTTGACTTATTCTCCTTTTTAAGTCACTAGTTCCTCCGAGAAGTTTTAACCGATATAAAATAAAAACACTCAGATTTGGCTCGCGTCAGTTTCATGTCGTAGTGCCTTTATTATTCGGGTTTTTTGGAACCCCGATTCTGAGTAATCTACAAACCTAATGAAAAATCTACAAAATATGTCTTTATGTGGCAAATTACCTTTAGAGAATTCGAATAACTTCATTCAGCACTAAGAAAAAGTGTCTGCAACAATATATTTAATCTCCTCTTTCTTATGTATTTCTTCCATTTTAATAAGATAATTAAAATGTTAATAAAAATTTGTTGTATTTATTAATTCTCCTGTTAATACATATATAATTTTTGTTCATTAATTTTTCCAATAGAAGTTAATACAAGTTCTCAACGCC
>CAAALY010000196.1:0-11445 GCA_900617795.1 Protopolystoma xenopodis
GCTATCCTGTCTAAAAAATCGTTAAATTATCCTAATCTAATTAGAAATTGGATGGTCCCAAAAATAGCTATGAACACCTATCCAAGAGCAGTGATTCTTTTTATTATTCCATGTATTCAGTAGCTGTGTTTGAATGGCCTGCTATATGCATTCAAGGTATTTATAGATATGGGAAAGAGTACGATATCGCCGAGAAAATAGGCGTAGCGAATTCGATGGTTATCCTATGAATGGGAATATCATAAACGAAAAATGGAGAAATATTTTTGCAGATTTAACGCTTTTTAAATTCTTTATATTGATTCGATTGTAAGCTATCAGGTTTGTCAAATGCCTAGTAAATAGGTGCTCTATTAACTTGAAAGTGACGTGATGATACTTCTGAAGTAAAGGAGATATTATGTGACATAAAGTTAGCATGCCCTTTTAAGTCTTTGATATTGGCTAGTTTATGGAGTCAGGTTTTGGGCTGGAAACCAAATAGGCTTAAATAAATTTTCAAAACAGATGGGCGGCGTAGGGGTTGACGTGTCCAGATTACACTCTGCAATGTCATGGTTCTAGTCCCGTTTGGGTATTGATAAAACATAGGCGAGGTTGAAACTGCAGTCCACCCTGGATGGAATTGCCGTTTCCGAAGGCAAAGAATGTGAAATTCAATGAAAAATTTATATCTACTCATATCATTGTTGGAAAATTTAACTCTTAGTTGCTTTATTACCCTAAAAGTTATATAATGAATAAATTTCATGTATATGATCTACTGATTGTATTGAATGTCTCCTTATATAAACGAAAAATTATAAGCTAATGTTTGCCGATTTTCTTGCAGTCCTTTTCTGCCGAGCCCAAATTACAATAAATTATTGGTTTCAAAGCCTCTGGGGTCAATTATATGAAATTCAGTAACGAACTAAAACGTTTTATTTTGATCTTGTTTAGTTCAACTACAGGGATCTGAATCGCCAACGCGTTTACATCAAATAGATTGTGACCTGGCTTAAACTTAGCTAGGCTTAGGCCAAAGTGACTAAGGCAGAGTTTGGATATAAAGAAATAACCGGTTCATACATAATAAGCTTCTTCTAAAGGATATACATATCATCATTAGTACTTCTTAGGTATGATATGATATGGTTTAACGAGCAAAACTTTCCTTATGCATTGTTAGAGGGACCTTCATTTCGTATGAAAGTTGTTGTTCCTTATGCAATTAGAACACATTTATTTGATAGTCAGTAGGATATCGTTCATAATAAATCTAGGAGCAATATAATGAATTAGGTTCCGATTATATAATTTATGAATTTATTGAATGCGTTTTAGGGAATGAAGATTTTTTAAAATTGTATTTGTTTTCGATTACGTCTCTTTCTATCACAACACAGAATAATCCTGGATATAGTAAACAATGGGGAAATCTCAACGATTTATCTAAACTGAAAAGTAAAACAAATGGCATTACATTTTTCATCTAGCGTTAGTGAACGAAATTTACAATATGGTTTTACTCTTGTGTCAGCAATACAGAGATGGTAAGTGATTTGTATGTATATCACGTACTGAATGCTACATTATAAAGGGAAAATAATACAATGTATTTAAAGATAAAAGGCTGTGTTTACCTAGTGGGGCAAAGTGGTTTACCTTTTTACTTTTTACCTATCCATGAAAAAGATTATCATAGAATTTGTAGGATGAAATGACTGAGGATACAGACTTAGGTAGAGCCGAGTAACCTCTAAACTCCTAAATTATGAGATGACTGAAACTAATAAAGAGTAACTTATTGAGTAATCCATCAAACGAAAAAATCCCTGATTTATATTACCTCTATTTAAGCTCAATTTCTTCAGAGGCCATTCAGCAGATAAAGAGATCCCAAGCACTTGGCCAGTTTATCATATCTTTAGGTTATATAAGAATAAAGCCCATGGAAAATTAGGAAAGTTATCTAATGAATGATAAAAACATGATAATTTTAATATACGAATATGTAAGAGAAATGAACCTATATTTACTGTTGAATCTCATAAAATATAATTTATTTCTTGACTTTTATCTCCTGTAAATCTTAGGTGGATAAAATCTCAGCAAGATGGCAGCTTCACATTGCTTGGATTCTTAAGAAATTAGTAGGAACTCCAATTTTGCATAGTATATAGAAAACTTTCATAACTTTCCGGTTAAACGAGGTGACCTTACGGCTATTAGTCGATAGGCGTCGCCAAAACTAATTCCCACTTTTACAAATATTTAGAGATAAAACTATATCACGATCATAAACTGACTCTTTCTTATATGATAATATACATAAAACAAGGCAAAAAGAAATTACGGTAGATATGGCATATATTAATTTCTAGATAAATGCTGAACTGCGTGTTTATAGGTGATTTTGTCCTTATATGTACAGTTTATGTACTAAAACATATTTGGTAAGTCTGTTAGTATAGCGTTGTGTAATTTCATTCCTACTTCATCATGGTTATAACCATAAGGATACAGAGTAAAATAGCCATGTAATCACAAAATACATTCTAATTGTTCTGATGATGTGTTAATATTGGATAACGTTCACTAATATAGAAAGAACAACCTTCATTTACATTACTTATATATTTTTTTGGTATGGTTACAAAACTACCAGTAATTCAATTATATGCGATGCAATTAGCTAATTTAGCTTAAGGTAATGAAGGACTTGTAGTCTCGAAGGCCTACTTATAAGCGACAAATAAGCAACTTTGCTTGTGGCTTGTAATTTAAGGGCACTCGTAGCATTGTGGCGTAGTTGTTAATGTGTCAAGATTACACACTGCACTGTCATGGTTCGATTCCTGCTGGGGGTATTAGTAGGACCTTGGAGAGTTTGAAACGGCAGTCCACCCTGGATGCAAACACTTTTTGGGAAGCATTGCTATGTTAAATTCATTAGAAACGTCATCTCTACTTAAATCATTGTGGCAAAAGATCAACTACTAATCCTTTATCCCTTTAAATGAAATAGGGTGAATACAACTCGTATTTTTGATTTGCTGGTAGTGTTTAAAACCTTCTCATTAATGAACTATGTTAATTGTGAAATAGGAAAGTAGATTATTCTGGAAAAGATAGTTCTTTTTAATTTTGGCCTATGTCTTATATAACCGTTTCGTCTTGGTAAATCCAACTCTATTTTTTGTCTATAAGATAGCTTTCAGGACCAACAGTAGATCACTTATATTCATGGTATGTATTCAACATATTTCGTTTATTGTGAGAAAGGGACTGGTAAGTTATACCCATAGCATTGTGGAAAAATTCAACTACCAGTCCCATGAACACCTCATATATATGATCTATGGTATTCACAATAGTACTATCTATCTTTCTATGTATATTTATAATCGGGTATTTAGGTAGAGTCTATATAGGGGCCGAATGAAATGATAAATCTTGACATTATTACAGATTTATCTGTGAGCAAACAGCGGGAATCTTAACTAAGCTATGTCATAAATAGATAAAAATTAAAATATTTTACTACTTTGTAAAAAATCTGAGTTTGTTAGTATGCAGACAATCTCCAATTTAGCTATGCCTAGTGCGAAGATTGGCTGATTTTCATTGGCTTGTATACTTATAAGCAATAATGACATACAATTGAGAGAATATTATAAGGGGCAACTAAAATTGCGCTATTTTTATTTGGTATTTATCAGATATTTATATACTGTATTGCTTAATATTTTATACTACAACCATGTGTGCAAGTATGTGCATTTTGACAGAAATAGGTTTGGGTTTTGTAAAACAGAAGCATATATGCAAAAAGATATAGATCTGAATTCTGTAGCAATGATCAAATGGCTTCAAAATGTATAAATAATCGGGCTATATCATTTAAATTGGAAGCAAACCAATATAAGTTTGAAAAATACACTTTAATATAATAAAATTGATCACAAAATAAATTAGTCAAAATATTTAAGACTTCCTATCAAAAAGAGAAATAATCAGCAAAAATATCTTTATATTCACAGAATATATGAGATATGCTGCGTAGAAAGATTTGTGTTGAAAAATTGCATTAGCGATTAATCAGGTAAGATAAAGGCTTTACAGTAAGCTATAATTAAATAAAAATAGATAAACTTAGAGAAGTAAGATTTGTTCGCATTATAAAAGTAAATGATGAAATTCATTTGAATCATATTTATGAATTAAAGGTAAGAAAACCAATTCGTGTGGATTAAATTTTGGGTTCAGTATATTCTTGGTAGACTTACCAAGTTTTCCTAACTAGATCATACTATAAGAAAAAGATGAATTAATGCAAATTATGCAGAGTTCCCTGCTATAGAAGCCAGGATAATATGCTGCATCTGACATAGACAAGGCATATTTCCACAAGTTTCGTCAGCATTGTAGTCGAGCAACTTTCTGCTGAATACTTGTGGTATCTCTTATCCTGTCCTAGTACATTTAATATCTACTTTATCATCACATATTTTATTTTTGAAAATCTACTGCACATTTTGCCATTCTCATTTACTGCACCAGTGTTCTGGATATTTTGATCTATCTAGGAATTTTTAGTCTACAATCTATTTCATTCCAATCCTATTTAAGTCTTCCATGTGCTCTGAATTCACCGTCCCTTATCTCCATATTTTACTGATTGCTTTCGATCGCTGTTATCATATCCGTGATAATTGAGGCATTATTTCCGATCATCTGCCCCAGGCGCCAAAGCATGTAACCCAATCTTCATTAGTCCGATCTCTAAAGCCTGTATTCTTAAGCTAGTTATAAAAGACTAAATTTAAACAGTATTTTCCTTAATATTAGTTATGCCCATGCATCGGATAAATTCTGCGGGTATGATCTGACTTCAAGTAACA
Organism: Protopolystoma xenopodis; assembly: GCA_900617795.1. Lineage (NCBI taxonomy): Eukaryota > Metazoa > Platyhelminthes > Monogenea > Polystomatidea > Polystomatidae > Protopolystoma > Protopolystoma xenopodis. Next base: position 4,887 of record CAAALY010000196.1, read on the forward strand.
CTTCCATTTTTAAACTGAGCACCTGTAGAGCAACCGTTTATTGTCTCCATCACATGCCCTGAATAGGGTTCTGAAAGAGTTCGCCTTGTGATTATGGCGTACTGTCAGATCTATTAATTTTATTTTTCCTAGTTTCTTATCCGTCAACCTGATTGCCCCTCGGGAGCAAATTCCTCGCAATTTCCTTCTTCCTTTCTAGCTGCATCCTTGATCTAGTCGTCCTATTTTAACTTAGCTTTTTGATTCATGCTCCCCTTTAAGATTGTTTAACCAATAAGCGAAGTTTTCTCCTATTATGCTTTCCTTCAGACCATTTATAAATAGATTTATTTCAGTCATGAAATTGACGGCCTCCTTATCTTACGACTTTTTTTATTCCTACTATATGTTGTCAGTAACTCTGTTGCCCTACAGTTGATTGTATGTCCCGTCCATGTAATATGCTCTTCTCTTTCCTATCTCTTCGAATCCATGTTTATGTAGGGTCTATGATGCTTCTTGAATCGTGGGCTAATTTTTCTTCCTGTTTCATTAATACAAAGCTGATCACAGTTGATTAATGTCATGTGTTAATCTTCCGAATAGACCAGGTTCCTCACATCCTCGTGTTGTCTCAGTAAGCCTGTAGAAGGTATATAATTTTAATTTAAAAATGAAGCAGATACCATGAATAGTTGTATCACAGTACATTAGTTTAATCATCGAGTTGTTCAATGAAGTAAAGACCTTACCACAATATTGCCCTCGGATAAATCTGAAATAACTTAAAGGAATTTAAATTCTTTCATCCAGCTCGAAAATCAGGCTTTGTATAACTGCTCGTTTATGATATATTATTCAAGCTAACAAGCGTTCGAGGAACCAGATAAAATCTGCGATCATGCCATTAGCTCAAGTACCAGCTCCATGATTAAGCAGATGCACCGTGGAACAACTGTTTCTTGTCTTCGTTACATACCTTGAATGGGGTTCCAGAAGAATTTTCTCTGTTATTTTGTCCATATTGTCAAATTTATCAATTCTATTTCACATAATTCTTTATGCACCAAACCGATTTTCCTCGTTTCGAAGAAAATGTTTAGTTCTTACGATTAAGGTGGTAGTGATTGAGCGAAATTGCTGAAACAATGAGATAAGAGGCGAATCTTCCTTAGCTACAAGGATATTCTATTAGATCTAAATAAAGAAGTTTGCAGCCAAAAAGAGCCGAGATAAACCCATATGACTAAAACACTAGCAATTGAAAGAAGAGGAATCCAATGGAGAATGTTATAAGACGTCACTGAATACTTCAAAAATGGCACATTTGTGCGAAAGATGAATTTGTGTTAATAAAAAACAATGTATTTTCTATATGAGATGGAGAAATGCTGCAGGATAGAAAAAGAGATATCACAAGTATTCGTCATAAATTTTCTTGAGGGATGAACCTAATTTGCTTTTTTTAACAAGGTTTATTTTGTTGCTAAACGGTAAGGTTCACTGATAATATAGATTAAAAGGCTCGTGTCCACGATCTAACTCTGATTATTACCCTACATATTATGGAAGAAATCTCCGGAGACTAAAGCTTTATCGTTGTCTCACATAAACGCGACAAAGTATGAAAAATAGGTCAAATAAATTTTATCTAAAGTCTGAAAATAATAAAATATAACAAATAATTCGCATAGATTATTTACCTCTAATGGTATATCATATTTGCAAACAAGAAATAAGAAAAAATCACTAAATTTGATTGTATTTCTAAGTATGTTACTAATTATTTATACTATCATTTTTCTCTTCTTATATTAACCAAATTGTAAAAATTAACCCAATATTTATCCAGAGGAGGACTTTTTAAAGTGAAAATGATTCTTTTCTTTATAAAACAGCATATTCGGATTCAGCTGGTGGGTTAAATTTATTTTTTTGTGAAATTTCCTAACTGCGTCCAAAATATTGTCAAAACGAAATTATGGACGTTGAGAAGAATTCTAACCCAGATTTAACTTATAAATAGGTAAATAAAAGTGCGCTTAGCTTCCTTCGTGCAGAGCTTTAACTTTCAGATGAAATAAAACGAACAGAATAAAGTTCATAGTGTGTATATTGCAAAAATGTGCATTTAAGAAGGCTCTCATCCACACTGTTTCGTATAACATTCTATAGAAGCATAAGTAATAGAGGCTAGAATTTATATTTTAAAAGTTAGATATATTAAAATTTTATAAGTCAATAATTATAAATTATAATTCTTAGAAATCTTTTACTTATTCTTATATTCTTAAAGATATTCGCTACAAATATAACTATCCATTATAGGTTTATGTTTAATTTATAGCAAGCAATATAAAAATAGAATTTACTTAATTTAATATTTCATTATTCATGTAAAGAACAAGTTTTACAAAACCCAAAAAAATTTAAAGGAAACTTTTTCTTGGCTCTGCCATCCAAAATAATTTACGCAGATTTAAAACATTTCCTTAGCTAATATTCTTCTATTCAAAATTTCTAAATTTATCAATATACTAGAGGATTAGAATTTCTGAACTGTTAACATATCGCTTTAACTTATAATTCTTTGTAGAAATGCTTCCTAAATTATCAAATATTAGTCTATCAGACAAATTTTAGAAAATATTCCTATTTATTTAACTAGCTGCAACTAATTTTAATTTCCCTGAAACAATTTTCATATTAAAACTTTACAGTATGCTGGATTAATTTAGCTCAATTATCTATGAGATTCAAGGCTATATGGCAAATACATTTAAAAACAAGCAGATATCTGGTCAGATAAATATTGTAGGGACCTTAGATTTCAGCAAATATTTGAGGAGAATATCGTATGACTTTAATTTTCTGAGACAGATCTCGCGAAATACCTCCTTAAATATAATGGTTAAAGTGGAGATAACGGAAGGAGATCAACGAAAAAATGAGATAAAAACGATTTGTTAACACCCTGAGCGAGAATCTGATTTGGTATTTAAATTTAATTTGATAACACAAACCTCTAGCAAATAGTTAATAAGGTAGTTTAATCCAATTGACTTGTTTACAAGTATGAGAATGGCAAAATGACTGGGAGCATATCAGGTATATGATACAATACTGGAAAAGATGATGACCATGAGGGAGATAGAGGCCAAACAAGTTATGCCCTTTGATTGTCAATACGCGTAAACAAACACAAACCAATGGTATGCAATTTCTTTCCACAATTATTAGTTAAAATGCTTCATTCACTTCATCGTAGTTAGATAAATTAGCTCTAAGAAGGAGATATTTAGATGAAAAAATAATTGAATTATGTGAGATTTGTATATTTATCTTTTGCAAATACAAATGACTTTATTGACCATATCCATTTTGCAGTGGTCAAGCATATTGTATTTTCTCTTTTTTTTATAATTTCTGTGAATGAATATGATTACTAAGACAAATCCGTACTAAAATGTAATATTATCTTATTGAAATCTAAGAATTCATACATTTATGAAGCAAATTCGCTATTTCCTAGGAATATTTCCTAGGAAAAATGGAAAACTTATTATTTTAAGGATATAACTTCCAGTGCATACCCAATACTCATCCTTAAATCCGTACTACCTACCTCTCTTTATCTCATCGATATGGACCTGTAATTGAAAATAAAACTGCTGCATCTATGTGTCTCTATATTTATCAACCAATTTTGCCATACATTTAAATTTTTCATTTATTATTATCACATTTCACAGATATTAGTCATAAAATAATATAATATTACACAACAAGGGCTTATTGATCATAACTATGAAAATAATAAATAAAGCCAAGGCTCCGCAAATGGATAAGAGCGAAATTTTATCAGGAATCAAGTTTAAAGTTCATATTTGTTCACCATTCGATTAGTTTTTGATCATTATTGTATAATTTTTTACAGATTTGGCTTGAAGTTGCAGCTATTTTTATCTATATTAGCAGAAATTTATATAATAACTGTGAGGCAAAATAATATAGCACATGAAAATATACTAAGCTGGTGCCCACATATCTACCAAAGATCTACTTTATATAAAGGATAGGTTGCTAGAAAAGTTCTTCGTCCCAAAGCCTCACTAATCTAGCAAATCATACTTGGAATAACAAGGAACAGAATGATTTCTCTTAATATTTGAAGTTTTTCGGTTATTCTCGATTAGATGCAGAGATTTCAACGTAATACTGAGATCTTACCCGTTTGGTCTTAAGATGAAACTTTTTCCGCCGCTTACTAGGACTACAAACTTGCGCCGCATATAGGTTAAAAAATAGATCATTAGCAAGGGAACCAGTAGTAACACGGTGATGTTAAGGTACAGTTTACAAAATAATATTGGCGAACAGTTTGCTGAAGGAAAACTAGGTCTTTTGTTGTATTTATTTGAACTGGAAGACATTACTGAAGTCTCTTAAAGTGTGATAATTACAGTTTTTTACTTATGTCAAGCGACAGAAAAACTCTCATTCATAATAATGCTGAACTGATGCACAGCGTGCCATATATTCCTTCCTATTTGTGGACGAACTGATACATGAATCAACACGGTTTGCTAAACCTGAGTGACAACATTTATGCTTGTAAATCAAGCCTTGATATTCTTGCTTACTGTATTGTATACTCCTGTTTCGATGACCACAAGTACATGTTGAACGACAATCATGAGGATTTAAACAAATTCGTCGTTTCTCTTTTCACCTGGTCCTGGGACGTGTTTTATAGTCTCAACCTAAGATTATATTAGTATACTCAAAACCTTACGGCTTCAAATGTGCCTTATTTAGAAATGAATAATTCGTTTTATAATTTAAAGCGAATTCCTGAAGTCCTGTATCCTAAGTGTTTTGTTATTCACTATCTTATCTTCAGAGAATGAAGACGGTTTTATGTTTTGTATACAACTGGTCTCAAACCTCGATAACCTGCGCATCTCTCTCACATTATAAAATACCAACTCTCCAAGTTGCAAGAATAAAAACTTTATAAGGCGTTCTTCCTTATTTCATAGCCATATCTCTCAAGACCAACTTCCTTATTTAAAAAAAAATATATTGATACTCTTGGATTGCTGTCAATATAATTATCAGTAGAAATTAGATTTATTAGTAATTAGACTCTTCAAACTTAAGTCTACATATGCAGAATACTGTACTAAAATCTTAGTACACATTGTTATAATGTTTTAATGTTTATCCAAAAGCAAATATTTGTAGAAAGTGTCTGTACTTTGGCATTTGAGCATCTGTAGCAACCTTTACAATGCAACTAAGCTGGAGCTATTATACTCTCATTAGTACTGTGTTGATGACAGATAATATCGTAATGACTGTGGCATACCAATTTTTCATTTTCATGGGTTATAAGATTAAACAGATTATCAACAGGGAATTTCAAGAATAAAATAATTAAAATGGACGCAAAACCAGAATGAATCCTCAAAAGATGCATGTAGCGATGGGGATAGTTTTATTTACAATTCATATGGCAAGTTGTATCACGATATAAGAGTTTAATAACTCATCTATTATATAAAGGTATTTGCACTTCATTAAGGAGGAGAATTCATGAATGAGAATTGTGGCGTTAACTATTCAAATTTAGTTTAGTTAAGTTTAAAAAAAGTAACATATTATATATTTATACATAAAGACAGCCCTGAACATGCCTCTTTACAGATACTCCATTTAAAATAATGGCTGATACATCTTTATTTATAAATAATTCAGATTTATTCTTAAGTATTAAGAAGCTATATTAAGTATTAGTTTTTTCCATTCACGTGTTTTAAGTCTATGGTGATATATGTAATTTAAATTCAATTATTTATCGATGAAGCAAATAGAACCAGCAATTTGCTTAAGATAAACATTGTTTATATTGTAAAGGCTGACAGATTTATAACTAGAAATCTGATAGCATCGTAAATTGACCATTATTTGTTTCCAAATTAACTTGTCATTTGATAATAATGTCAGGTGACATATATAAGCAATTCGATTCAATATAATTTTTAATATTTAGGTCAAACATATGTACAGCTAATTCAATACGAAATAATTGTATAAGAAAGGAAAGGGACTCGTTAGTATCACAAACAAATTGATATCTTTCTATTCTAGATGACAGGTAGGTACAATAAAAATCTCGGTTGTAATATAATTTTGAAAGAGTTATTAGTATTAAAAACAAAGTTATTGAAATGGTAATTTATCTAACGATTGCTGCCAGCTTAAAAAATAAGATATTTAGTCATATCATTAAATCGGCATAAGTTATTAAAACTATTCGACTTCATAGAGGTGACTACTCAACATGTATGGAGGTTCTCATTCTGGATATAGGGCCTACCTTCAGCAATAGCTATCTAAAATATTACTTGATCTGCATAGTTTTGCTAGTTTTATGTCGCTTTCTGACCAAATTCATCAGTTTACGTAGGATGACGGGCAAACACTGGCACAACATTTGAATACGTTGAAAAGCTTGTTCTCTGTTTAAGCCTTCTGGGTCGTTTGAGCTCTTGATACTACTTATTTTCTGCTCGCA
>CAAALY010000197.1:0-11430 GCA_900617795.1 Protopolystoma xenopodis
CCACCTACAATACGTAAAGAAAATCAACATTAATAATGAGAATCAGTATTTAAAGCTCTTTTTGTTATTCGTTGATACGTGTTAATTTAGTAAGATAAAACTAAGCAAATTTTATTACGACTATAGATAAAATTGAATACATTTCAACTGTATTAAATTTAAATAGAAATTTTTAATTATTTAATGCTTAGTAAAATAAAAGGGAAAATATTCTTTGCGATAGTCTAAAAATTAGCATAAAATTTTTCGTGAATATATATTAAAACCTTTTTTAAATAGGCATACAAATATATAAATGTATTATCGTCAGTTTCACCACTTGTTGCTTATTTCTGTGTGATCTTGATATTGTATCATCAATCTCACACTACATAATACCATATATAACTACTAGAATAATACATTTATTGCTTTAAAAGAAAAGGAAGATAAAAAGATTGCAAGCTTTGAGAGGTCATTTAGTATTAACTTATGAAAACAAAATCTCACATTTTAAATATTTTTAAAAAATTTAGTTGAATGAAAGCTTAGCCTCACAGACAATTTCTATGTTTGGATAAAAAAATACTCCAATAGTATTGATTTATTTTACTTTTCTTAACAAAATGTTCTTGATAGGAATAGCTTTTTTTGCTGACCCATCTTTATACTTAAATAATAAACATACGTATCGCTAACTCTACTGGCATTACTTATGTTAGTCATTATGCTAATTTATTTAATTGCGTTTAGTATTAGTCTATATAGTACTGTGACTGTCAGGCTTACATGGTTTTAATGATAAATAATGCTTAAACGTTATAAATCTTAATACAATACCAAACCTCTAATACTGTGAATGCGTCGCCTAGATCTGTACTTGTTACTTTGATCGTTTGGATTGAAGAAAGAGACGAATTAACGAGGTTTATAAATCAAATCAATAGATAAATAAAATTTACAATAAAAGAAGGCTAAATGAAATGGTTTATTTTTATATTTTTTTCCATCTTTTACCCGAATATGGCGCATAAAATAGCTTATAAATCAGCGGAATGCCGAAATATCACATAACAGTTAGTCTCATCATAAGTGCTCAGCTAGAGATCAAAAGGATAAAAAAAATTACGATTATTGTACATGTAGATTTAGGGTAGTAATCAAACAATTCGATTCTTAGTCTCCACATAAATAAAAACAAGAGATAATTAATGCAATAGAAAAGCGATTTCAGGACGGCTAAACATATTGAAACAAATTTTTGGAGGATATCATATGAGAAAGAGCACTTATGCATCTTACAGCAAGGATTGTTTGACAGTTTACTGTATAGCATGCATATTCTTCAAAAATAAATATTTTTTATAAAAAAAGAGATATATTACTATAAGAATCATGGGAGATGAATAGCTTAACAGTAAAAGGAATGCAAAAAAAAACAAATTATTTAAAATTTTCTCTGCCATGCAATATTAATAGAATTGATCAGCCTATATAACTCAAAATTCCAGCCAGGTAGAAACATATAATACATTTGATGATGCAGTAATTAAATCATCCCCTAGTGGTTGTTAATTTCCTTCATGATAAAAGCCAATTATATTTTACTTAAATCTTAAATATTAGGAATTTCTCATTTTATTAATTAACATTATTCAAAATAATAAAGCTTATTATTTAGAATTGATTCATAGTTTTTTATATGTTTTAATATTATATTTAATACTTTTTCAAATAAATATCCTAAATATAAATATAAATTTTGTGTATATACAGTCAGAGGTAATTAAACATAATACAATTTGTAATAATTCGGAAATTTTATAATGATTAATTTAAAGCGTATTCTAAAATATTATCCTTGAATTTTACTTTGTGAATATCTAGTTTAATAATATAAACTTCAGTTTATTTTCTATACAATTTCTTATTGCTTCCTTAAATAGGTTTGTATACTCTACACAATAACTCGAAGCCAAAGGCATAATTAGAGATTTTAATTTTATAATGGATGGTGAATTTTACGCTAATCTGATGCCTAAGCTGTATCTGAACAATTTTATATTCATATAATGTAACATAAACTACATACCATTTCTACCTATAAAATAGAAGTGAGCTAAGTAGTTTAAATTTACGTGCTTTGATAAAAAGTAAATAACATATTTCCAAGTGAAGATATATACATAAAATTATAATTTAACTCTGTATAATGTAAATCACAAAGTGTGCGTTTAATTGATTCGCTATATTATGGAATATATATGAAAACCTTTCATAAATTAAAATGTGATTCAAACTAAGTTTACGATATTTTAATATGAGCTTTAATAAAAGTAATTAATACTTCCTATTTGAAATACAATTAGTTAATGGTGAGAATTTTGTTTAAACATTAAATGAAATAAGATAATTATTTTTTAGATATTATCCTATATCATTATTTATTTATCTCGTGTACATTAAAAATCCTGATTATCAAAAGAGAGTAGTTATATTTATTTTATTAAATAAATATTAAATGCAAGTATTAATTTGCTTATTTTCTATATAGAAATGAGTTTAAAATATCTATATTGCCTAATTCTTAAAGTTAAATTATCTGTAATATATATTTATATTTTAATAAAAAGCTTTGATAACACTTTTTACTTTTCAATGCTCCTGGGAAAAGATCAACCTCATAAGCTGATCTTCATTTTGTATAAAAATATTATTGTTCGAGTTTAGCATAATTACTTTGTTTAGTTAATATTGATATATTAAGATATAGAATATTAAAATCTGCAATATCCTGCAAACAATAATGGTTTATTAGCTATAGAAGTAAGTAGTTATTTTATTGTGCAGGTAGTTACGTATTTTCATAGTTAAATAAAATCCGTAAAAGATATTCTAATGAGCAAATTGTTAACAGTTATAGTAATAAGTATATATATATATATATATATATATATATAATAGTATCAAGGCCACGTAGTAGATAAAACATAGATAACTTATTTGAATTTATTTATATTTGATTTGCTTAAGTCAGAATGACAAGACATACTACAAAAGACTTAAATAATAGGCTATTAATAGTCAAATTTGATCTTAGAAGAGAATCGAAAAGTAAAGACGTTCCTCAAATCCATCTTAGTAAAACTGGAAATTAATTTAAAACTACTTCTCAAAAACGAAAAGATATTTCTACTATAGTAACTGCTACACCCTTTTGGTCAAAATAATTTTTAGTTTATTCAGTATATTTAACTTTAGTTTACTATATAAATTTTATAACAATACAATAAAATTAGTTAAAATAAACCTTAAAGACAGATAAATGTATTGTTTTTTTAATATACTTATATAATGCTTATATTTTCATATTAATAGATATTACAATTTACACCTTCATAATTAAGTTTAAGTAAATCAAGTAGATTATATTAATATTTAAGCAAAATACAGTTAAATACTTTGATTTCATATATTATTCTTTCTGAAATAATGGAACTATCTATAACTGACCATAATAAATCTTATTAGAAAGAGAAGGAATATCCTTTGAATATCTGGTATAGAGCTTCAATTTGTACATCAAAATAATTGTTAATGGATTTTCAATAAGGTAAGGATTTATACAATTTTCTTTATGCTAGCATTTGTTTTATAATTTATGACATTACATGATATAAATTTCAGGATAAGGACATCATAGACATATTGCGCTTATATGTACGATATTTTAATATTTTCAATTATTATAAATTACACTTTATTTAATAGGAATTAATAGAGTTCATTTCATGGTCTGAGTTGCTCTTGATTCCTACTGCCTTACTAATATTAATTTTTATATAACTCTAAATATCTAGTGTTACGATCCCTCATTCCTCAAGCATATAAATAATAATGATTTTTAATTATTATCTTAGTTAAATCAGAATTATGTGTTTTTATTCAGTTACTGGTATGTTACCCTGATAAAATATTTTATTTGTTCATAGAATTAAGAGATATTATTTTTATTGGAGTGATTACATTGGTATTTGATTAACTTTTGTATCTCAATAAATATTGTCTTATTACCTCTTAAAGATTTGGAATATTTTTGGTAAATATTTTAATAGTATTTCAGATTAAAGTTTTTTCGGTTATATATAATAAATTAATTGATTTTATATATTATTACAATAATTTCAATAAATGCTTGTATATCATATTTTACTGACATTTGGCAAAATATAACTGTATTCTTAATTCACCTAGTAATTTTGCAATCTATAAAATGAGTTTTAATTACTATAATATGTTATGCAAAGTTAGATGCCTGGTATTGCCCAATGCTTACTTTTTGACAGTATACTTGTCTTTTCAACCATTTATCCTTACAATATAACTATATGAACAAATTAATTTTTCCAATTATATATATATATATATATATATATAATTATTTATTTAATTATATGATAATAATTTGGAGACAGGCTTATGCATTTTAATGCATAACCCTTGCCTCAAATTTGCATTTTATTTTAATGAATAAAGAAAAAAATCATTACTTAAATGGGCTTCTATATCTTTTTTTGGAACAAAATTATTTACTAAAAGATATATTAAAGTAAATTTGTAATTGTAATGTTTATTATTAAATATTCATTAGGAATTAATATCTTGTTCTTTTCTCTATTATTTCTTAATTGTTAAATCATTGAAATTTTTTTATAAAGGTCAAGGTAAGTAAAATATTTTAAAAAGCTGAGTCATATTAATTCTTCAGCTTATATATTCATTTTTAATCTCGATAAATATACCTAAATAATGGTCAGAATTAAAATTACAATAAAATGTACAATAATAAATCCCGTGTATTTATTCATATTTAGGTCGCAGTAAGTATACAATAAAACTAAATATATTTCCTGAAAAATTGCTGTAAATTTATAGATTAATATAATCTAATTAGAAAAATAGGTTTTCTTAAATATCCTAGTCGTTCAAATTTATATACAAAACTAGCTATAGTCTTTTAATATAAGGAATTTGAAGATTGATAGTATGATAATATTTTGCAGATTCAATATTTCAGGATAAAACATTTAGATATGATATAAATGACCTAATAACTTAAGTAATTTTAACTACCTTTTCAAATATTTAATTAACTATTTCAATACGATATTTGCTTAGCTTATTTGCAATATTAATAATTAGAAACTCTTACGAAATATATATATATATATATATATAAAATTAGTAAAATTATATAAATAACTTTGATAGAAATATAAAGATTTACAATGAATTGCGCGCTATTTTATTAACTATGATACCTGATTAAATGCAGTTTCTGATTTTATTAAATTTAGTTCAATATATTCTTTATTGTGGCTGAGCAAAATTAAAAAACTAGTTAAGGACAATAAAAATTAATTTAGACATGTCTTGGTATTATAGGATCATATTTCTTCTATATATATATATATATTAGACGATAAGGAACTTAATATAAAGCAAAATAGCTCAGTAATTGATTATGTATTTTAAACTGGTAAAATATAATATCTATAAATAACTTCACCTATATCTTAGTCACTAGTATTTTAAAATTCAACAATTCAATAATAATAATAATAATATTTTTACAAATATATTTAGTAAGAGGTAATTTTGTAGAACTCTGAAACAAAACAATATATTTAGATTTTTTTAAACTATATTCATGAACTATTTTAGAAAGTCAACTATTCCTTAAATTGCAGGCATTTGGATTGCATAATATTTCAAAAGAATTACATTTTATATGTTATTTCTATCAATGAATTTCAAAAATTGAACTAAACGTTATATTTTAAATATTATTTTATCATAAATCTAACATTGTTTACTCTGTTAATAATTTTTCTGTTATTATATTGTCGTGTATATCCATCTTTTTAAAATATTATCTACTATATTTTTACTATTTGTCATCTCATTTCATATACAATTATTTTACTTTAAAGAAACATCCAATGTTATCAACAATATATATTTTACTTTTGAATAGATCTTGTTTTCGCAACTTGTTGGAGAATACGGATTAATCCTGTTAAACGTACCTAGTTACTTGGCCTCTGTCAAAGTTTCCGTGATTTTAACATTTGGAAAGTTGTCTGGGTATATTCTAAAATATATTGCTGGCATCACAGTCTGCATTTTTACTGAGAGATGCAATCGTAACCTTTTCATTTATAAATAAAGAATATCTCCTAGACTAATCTTTTGTATAACTCCTGTGGCATTACTTCTCGTCCCTATATTTTGTCCTTAATTAAGGTGCCAACCTACTTCTCTCAATATAACACTATATGTCCCATTCACTTATTCACGCAATGCTGTGCCCTCATTTACCCTATATCGCTATAATTGTGTTTATTGAGACGTAATCATCCTAATCAACTGTAGAAGGTTTCTAACCTTTCAACTTTTTTCCTACTTTTCTTATGAACATCAAATTCATAGTTTGGCTGTCTAAGAAGCTTCAATTAGCACCCTGAAATACGCTATTTTGTAGATTTTATAACAAATAATTCTTATGCCCATAGTCAGACAAACGCCTGTAATCATTTCTTTCAATAGACTTTAAAACATTAGTTGATTGTCATCTCCATTCACATTGCGCCTCATTCTTCGGAGACCTGTATCCTACTTAAGACGTTCAGGCTATTGTAAGAATACATTATTCCACATTTTACTATGAATTGCGTAGAGTAAACTCCTTTCGTACTCTAACTTGAAAATCGATTCAATCTTATGTTATCATTATGGTTGTATGTTTGCTAGCTGATATTTGGCATGATCAAGCATGCCACTAGACATATACACAAAAAATGCATACACCCACCGTAGTATGTACTTTTTGTCACAACGATACACTACCAATAAGATTTTTGGTCAGTTTTCATTTGGCTACTCTTACTGCAACCATTTTTCTCAAATTACTTATACTTTTTATTAGCGGCTACATAGTAATGCCTTTTTCTGTAGTTAACCAGATCTCGTAGGTCAAAAAGTCTTCTTATTGATGTCTTGGCAGAATCCTTAATTCCTACTACTACTATTGGCGATAGTTTTTTAATTAATCTGCGAAAGAATAATCATATCCATTGGTTTTCCTATGTTGCCTTTGTTATCTAACCTTACATCTGTGCATCAACATCTGTATGCAAATTTTATTACTTTGAATCAACACTATATACGTTAATGATACTGCATTAAAACAGAAGCTTACTTCTTATTGTTCATCTTTTTTACAGTAAAGAATTTCATTCGGCATTAGTTGCTCAACTAATAAGTACTAGATTTTAAAATGTTATGTGTAAATTAGAGTAAGGAATCAAAAATGAATATGCCTGCAAGTATAAAGGTTCATGCACAAAATTGACATACCAAGAATATAAAGTCTTTTGTTCTTTATATGCAGAATAATTTTTTTTATTTGATTATTTAAGCCAAATAAAGTAACTACAAGCGTTTTAACTTTTTATAGCACAATGAAATAATTAATAACTAGCAGTGGAAAAGTTAATAAAAAATTTATATATTTGTTTTATAAGGAAAAGAACTATATAAAACTCATTCTATTCATTAGTAGTATTGATTTTATTTTAGGTTTTTTTTTATTTATTTATTTAGGTTTTGCTGTAACAAATTTTTTTTTATTATTTTGTTCGCAATGTTTACTTACTAGAAGCTGCTCAACGTTAGTCAATTTAAAATTATTTTGTTAAAATTTTTTAAATATAATAATACATTTTTCTTCATGAATTGGATTTTTATTCAATTAATTAGTATTCATGAATTCATTTTTATTTTCTATGGTAAAAATCTAAATTAATGCCAATAACAAAATTTGCAGTCATGCTGTTATATTATTTATTAGATACCTAAATTTAATAAAAAACTTAAATATAGATTTTTCTAGAGCTTCCAATCTAGATGAAATTATAAGTACAGTATTAACAGCCTTATCATCTATTTAAATAAAATATAAATATGTATATGAATATTGATTTGTTTGTAAGATTCTATCTTCTAATAGACTAATTATATTTAGGTGAGTATATATTAAATTTATAATTTTGGTATAACGATTATTGATAATATAACGACAAGAGAAGGATTTTAAATCAATTAAATTTAGTGGATAATACAGCAAACAGGATATGTTCTTTATATATTTTGTATAAAATCAGAGTATAAAAAATAACAGTCAATTAGTTATGTGAGAATTATTCACCTAATTTCATATAGGGTGATAAAGGACAATTGAAAGAATTTTCGCGCAATAATATGAATAGAGCCAAAAATTTCATTAAAAATATGAAGTTGCATTTTTTCACAAAAGTTGCTCTTATACACGATGCATTATAGCATAGAACCGGCATAAATCTAATAAGTATCTTAGCGAGAATCGAAACGTGACCGAGTAGCATAAGTGGTTAACAACTAAATTCTCAACGACATTGTCAATAGTGCCCTTGAGAGACAGGCCCTAATTTATATCACATTAATGATTAGATTTGCGGATAAAGCATTACTAAATTACTCATTTTTAGTATATATTTAGAGATATAAACAAAATATGATAATTAAATATCATATAATTGACAAAGTAGTAGCTTTATAAGTCTAACTATATGATTAAAAAATTAATTAAGTCCTTCATTTCGTATGAAAGTGCATAAAAAAGAGATTCGTTGGTAGATCTCACCAGATAAGGATGGGTGAAGCTCATTGTACTACAGCCGTTTGGCTTTTATGCAATATTCATTCAACATTATATTGAGGATGCTTTTACCCGAAACAAGAAAGGAAGTCTTACGGACTGCGTCAGCATGAATATCTTATAAAGCTCAACGGCTGCAGTACAACAAGATTTATCCGTCTGCATCTGGTGAGATCGAGTAACGAATCTCTTCTTCATGCACTTTCTTAAGAAATAAAGGTCTCTCAACAACTTCTAGGTAAGAAAGACTATGGGATATTCACTATAAACGTCTTCTATACTTTTATCCTTCTAAGATAAGATTAAGATAAGTTTAAAACTCGAGTTCGGCATGATTTAAAACAGATTTTGAGATAAGAAAGATATGTAAAGTTTAATGTTATTGTCCGCCAGACATTTAAAATTTTGGAAAAATTAGATTTGCCTACATTAATGACTTTTATAAAAACGAGGTTAATATATCTCATATAACTTATTAACTTATATTTAAAAACTCTAATTATATATAAAAATAATTAAGGTAATTAAATTTTATAGTAAAATTAAGAGACAAAATAGAGAATCCTACAAAATAATATGTTAGGGGATAAGGCGTACGTGGCAATATGCTGAGTGGTTTCAAGATCGAATGCAACAATTTCACGGTTTGAATCTTGCCAAAGTTATTGATAAGACCCAGGTAAAGTAAAAACTGCTTACCGTCATAAATGCAAAAAACGTTTAAAAATGCCTGGCTATTTAAAATTTGGTAAAGATTTCAGCTTTACTCATATCATTCATCACCTAAACGAAATACTCTAAGGTCTTCTCGTATTTACTATAAAGCTGATGTGACAATATATAGAGAACCCATTAAATATTTTAAATAAAATTAAAAACTATATGTAAATTAACATAAATTTATGTATAAATAATTTTATCCTCTTAACTAATATATATTTTGACTTAAATGTATATAAATAACGTTTATATGATAAATTTCTAATGATAAATCAGGTCAATACAATATTTCTACATATTTTTAGGTATTGTTGGTAGATAATCGCAACTGATTTAAACATTTGTATAATATTAATATATATTTTAAACCATTTTACTTTCCAATTAGCAAATAAAAGTTAATTTTGGATCCGTATACTATACGAATTTACGATATTTTGTGTAATTTCTTAATAAAAAGTAATTTATACGTACAAATGTTTATAATTTATGGCATAAAGTATATTTATTTATTTATAAAATTTAATTGTCATACATTTAAAATAAATATTTATGGTATTGAAATAAGATGTATTTACTCATAAATACTTAGATTTTTTCGTTCAATTTAATAAAAGTTTTTTATTCACAAAAAATATCCTCCTTTATATTTAGTAGTAAATTTAAAATTATGTAGAGTTTGTTTGACATTGTTGTCGCAACATGTTCATTATGGTAGGAAGACTTAGAGGAACGCTTTTATTCCGAATCCATTTTATGCATGACCACCTCCAAAGTTGAACCGTATACGTGGTACATTCTCATGTTTTAACTTCTTAATAGATCATGTAGACAATGGACTTTGCACTTTGGACTAGGTGCTGTCTTCTAAGTCTTTGAACTAATATGACCATGTTGCGACAAGGTCAAACAACATGTATATAACGAAAGGAGACTGCAAACACACAAAAGTTTCCACCATCTTGGTCACCATACCTTTGATTACAATTATATACTTGTGCTCAAATAAATGATCTAAAAAATATAAATGTTTAAAGAACACAAATATAAAAAATAATTTTGAATTGACAACTTTAAAATTTTAGGCTTGAAGAAATTTCTATTTAAAAAAGTATACTCGTTTATTTTCAAAGTTAAGAGTAATATAAATATCAATATTATTAAAAGATATTATATTTCATATATTTTTTTAAGCTATATTCGAAAAAAATATTATTTAAGTTTCTAAGCATACCTCTACTACTCAATAATATTTAGCATAATATTTAATGATAATTTGCACTTAAACTACGCTTGAATACCTCTATATATAAGATTAAATTTACATTCTCTAATAGTTTTACGAGATGCATAATGAGTAATTCTAAAATTAAATACAAACAAATATAGGAAGAGGCAAGCAAATCTTTTTTTTATCTTAGTAAATTTTACACAAAAATTCAAAACAAAATAATGTTTTATTCAATATAAGAAGATATTTAAATTTGCCTATAAATAATAATATATGTGATAATATTTGTCAGGTATTTTATACGACTAAACAAGTATAGATCAATTTTAAAATACAGCAATACCTATAAGACGTAATAAAAATTTGAAATATATTTTTTTAATCTTCAATAATAATAATGACATTAAGATAATTAAAAACGAAAACGATTATCTCAACTTGATATTGTTAGTCAAAGAATTATATTTATACTACTTATTGAAATTAGCCGTCACATAACTTTAATAAATGCTTGACTAACAACGTTAGCAATTCATTGTCTTATTATTATTTGTTTTTTATTGAAAAGTTATTCATATTATAGAGCCGAGGTTAAATAAAATATTGCTAAAAGCATGGTTTCATATAAAACATAAAACATCGTGTGTCAGTCGTTAAATCATATAATAACTCGTCTTTAACATATAAATATATAACAGTACATGATAGAGGATAAGATTGCTAGGAAATTATTTATTCCTAT
>CAAALY010000198.1:0-11430 GCA_900617795.1 Protopolystoma xenopodis
CATCTCATCTCATTTGAAGTCATCTTATCTCATCTCATCTCATCTCATCTCATCTCATCTCATCTCATCTATTCTCCTATAATCTCCTCTCAATTCATTTAATCTCATCTCATTTCATCTCATCTCATCTCATCTCATCTCATCTCATCTCATCTCATCTCATCTCATCTAATCTCATCTCATTTCTTCTCATCTCATCTCATCTCATCTCATCTCATCTCATCTCATCTCATCTCATCTCACCCATCTCATTTCATCTCATCTCATCTCATCTCATCTCATCTCATCTCATCTCATCTCATCTCATCTCACTCATCTAATTTCATCTCATCTCATCTCATCTCATCTCATCTCATCTCATCTCATCTCATCTCATCTCATCGAATCTCATTTCATCTCATCTCATCTCATCTCATCTCATCTCATCTCATCTCATCTCATCTCATCTCATCTAATTTCATTTCATCTCATCTCATCTCATCTCATCTCATCTCATCTCATCTCATCTCATCTCATCTCATCTCTCTCATTTCATCTCATCTCATCTCATCTCATCTCATCTCATCTCATCTCATCTCATCTCATCTCATCTCCTCATTTCATCTCATCTCATCTCATCTCATCTCATCTCATCTCATCTCATCTCATCTCATCTCATCTCTCTCATCTCATCTCATCTCATCTCATCTCATTTCACCTCATTTCATCTCATCTCATCTCATCTCATCTCATCTCATCGCACCTCATTTCATCTCATCTCATCTCATCTCATCTCATCTCATCTCATCTCATCTCATCTCATCTCATCTCCCTCATTTCATCTCATCTCATCTCATCTCATCTCATCTCATCTCATCTCATCTCATCTCATCTCATCTCATCATTTCATCTCATCTCATCTCATCTCATCTCATCTCATCTCATCTCATCTCATCTCATCAATATCATATCATATCATCTCATCTCATCTCATCTCATCTCATCTCATCTCATCTCATCTCATCTCATCTCTTGTCATCTTATCTCATCTCATCTCATCTCATCTCATCTCATCTCATCTCATCTCATCTCATCTCATCTCAATCATCTAATCTCATCTCATCTCATCTCATCTCATCTCATCTCATCTCATCTCATCTCATCTCATCTCATCGCATCTTATCTCATCTCATCTCATCTCATCTCATCTCATCTCATCTCATCTCATCTCATCTCATCTCATCTTCTCATCTCATCTCATCTCATCTCATCTCATCTCATCTCATCTCATCTCATCTCACCTATTTCATCTCATCTCATATCATCTCATCTCATCTCATCTCATCTCATCTCATCTCATCTCATCTCATCTCATCATATCATCTCATCCCATCTCATCTCATCTCATCTCATCTCATCTCATCTCATCTCATCTCATCTCATCCCAGCTCATGTCATCTCGAATCAACTCATTTAATCTCATATCATCTCATCTCATCTCATCTCATCTCATCTCATCTCATCTCATCTCATCTCATCTCAGGATCTCATCCCATCCCATCTCATCTTATCTCATCTTATCTCATCCCATTTCATCTTATCGCATCTCATCTCATTATCTCATATCATCTCATCTCATCTCATCTCATCTCATCTCATCTCATCTCATCTCATCTCATCTCATCGCATTTAATCTCATCTCATTACCTCTCATCTCATCTCAACTCAGCGCCTAACTTATCCCATCTCATCTCATCTGATCTCATCCCATCCCATCTCATCTTATCTCATCTTATCTCATCCCATTTCATCTTATCGCATCTCATCTCCCAATCTCATCTAATCTCATCTCATCTCATCTCATCTCATCTCATCTCATCTCATCTCATCTCATCTCATCTTATTCCATCTCATCTATCTCACATTTACTCTCATCTCATCTCATCACATCGCATCCTATCACATTGCCTCTCATCTCATCTCATCACAACCCATCTCATTTCATCTCATCTCATCTCATCTCATCTCATCTCATCTCATCTCATCTCATCTCATCTCAAAAAACTCATTTTAGCTCATCTCATCAAATCTCATTTCATCTCACCTCATCTCATCTCATCTCATCTTATCTTAACTCATCTCATCTCAGCTCGCATCTCATCTCATCTCATCTCATCTCATCTCATTCATGTCAACTCATCTCATCTCATCTCATCTCAACTCATCTCATCTCATCTCATCTCATCTCATCTCATCTCATCCCATCTCATCTCATCTCATCTCATCTCATTGCATCTCATCTCATCTCATCTCATCTCATCTCATCTCATCTCAACATCATCATCACATCTCTTCTCTTCTCAACTCATCTCATCTCATCTCATCTCATCTCATCTCATCTCATCTGATCTGATCTCATCTGATCTCATCTCTACTCAACTCTACTCAACTCAACTCAACTTAACTCAACTCAACTCATTCATCTCATCTCATCTCATCTCATCTCATCTCATCTCATCTCATCTCATCTCATCTCATCGAATCTCATTTCATCTCATCTCATCTCATCTCATCTCATCTCATCTCATCTCATCTCATCTCATCTCATCTGATCTCATCTCATTCATCTCATCTCATCTCATCTCATCTCATCTCATCTCATCTCATCTCCTCTTATCTCTTCTCATCTCATTTCATCTCATCTCATCTCATCTCATCTCATCTCATCTCATCTCATCTCATCTCATCTCACCCATCTCATTTCATCTCATCTCATCTCATCTCATCTCATCTCATCTCATCTCATCTCATCTCATCTCACTCATCTAATTTCATCTCATCTCATCTCATCTCATCTCATCTCATCTCATCTCATCTCATCTCATCTCATCCCACATCTCATCTCATCTCATCTCATCTCATCTCATCTCATCTCATCTCATCTCATCTCATCGCGTTCATCTCATCTCATCTCATCTCATCTCATCTCATCTCATCTCATCTCATCTCATCTAATCTCATCTCATTTCTTCTCATCTCATCTCATCTCATCTCATCTCATCTCATCTCATCTCATCTCATCTCACCCATCTCATTTCATCTCATCTCATCTCATCTCATCTCATCTCATCTCATCTCATCTCATCTCATCTCAAAAAACTCATTTTAGCTCATCTCATCAAATCTCATTTCATCTCACCTCATCTCATCTCATCTCATCTTATCTTAACTCATCTCATCTCAGCTCGATCCCACGACATATCATATCATCTCATCTTATCTCATCTCATCTCATCTCAGCTCATCTCATCTCATTTCATCTCATCTCCACTGATCTCATCTTATCTCATCTCATCTCATCTCATCTCATCTCATCCCATCTCAACTGATCTCATCTCATAGACTCATCTTCATCTCATCTCATCTCATCTCATCTCATCTCATCTCATCTCATCTCATCTCATCTTATCTCATCTCATTTCATCTCATCTCATCTCATCTCATCTCATCTCATCTCATCTCATCTCATAAAAACTCATTTTAGCTCATCTCATCAAATCTCATTTCATCTCACCTCATCTCATCTCATCTCATCTTATCTTAACTCATCTCATCTCAGCTCGCATCCCAACCTCACCTCAATTCATCTCATCTCATCTCATCTCATCTCATCTCATCTCATCTCATCTCATCTCATCTCATCCACTCTATTTCATCTCATCTCATCTCATCTCATCTCATCTCATCTCATCTCATCTCATCTCATCTAATCTCATCTCATTTCTTCTCATCTCATCTCATCTCATCTCATCTCATCTCATCTCATCTCATCTCATCTCACCCATCTCATTTCATCTCATCTCATCTCATCTCATCTCATCTCATCTCATCTCATCTCATCTCATCTCACTCATCTAATTTCATCTCATCTCATCTCATCTCATCTCATCTCATCTCATCTCATCTCATCTCATCTCATCGAATCTCATTTCATCTCATCTCATCTCATCTCATCTCATCTCATCTCATCTCATCTCATCTCATCTCATCTTATCTCATATCATCTCCTCTCATCTCATCTCATCTCATTTCATCTCATCTCATCTCATCTCATCTCATCTCATCTCATCTCATCTCATCTCATCTCATCTCATCTCATTTCATCTCATCTCATCTCATCTCATCTCATCTCATCTCATCTCATCCTCTTATCTCATCTCATCTCATTTCATCTCATCTCATCTCATCTCATCTCATCTCATCTCATCTCATCTCATCTCATCTTATCTCATCTCATTTCATCTCATCTCATCTCATCTCATCTCATCTCATCTCATCTCATCTCATAAAAACTCATTTTAGCTCATCTCATCAAATCTCATTTCATCTCACCTCATCTCATCTCATCTCATCTTATCTTAACTCATCTCATCTCAGCTCCATCTCCAATCTCATTTCATCTCATCTCATCTCATCTCATCTCATCTCATCTCATCTCATCTCATCTCATCTAATCTCATCTCATTTCTTCTCATCTCATCTCATCTCATCTCATCTCATCTCATCTCATCTCATCTCATCTCACCCATCTCATTTCATCTCATCTCATCTCATCTCATCTCATCTCATCTCATCTCATCTCATCTCATCTCACTCATCTAATTTCATCTCATCTCATCTCATCTCATCTCATCTCATCTCATCTCATCTCATCTCATCTCATCCCGTCATATCTCATCTCATCTCATCTCATCTCATCTCATCTAATCTCTTCTTATCTCATCTCATCTCATCTTATCTCTCTCATCTCATCTCATCTCATCTCATCTCATCTCATCTCATCTCATCTCATCTCATCTCAACTCATCTCATCTCATCTCATCTCATCTCATCTCATCTCATTTCATCTCATCTCATCTCATCTCATCTCACTCTTATCTCTTCTCATCTCATTTCATCTCATCTCATCTCATCTCATCTCATCTCATCTCATCTCATCTCATCTCATCTCACCCATCTCATTTCATCTCATCTCATCTCATCTCATCTCATCTCATCTCATCTCATCTCATCTCATCTCACTCATCTAATTTCATCTCATCTCATCTCATCTCATCTCATCTCATCTCATCTCATCTCATCTCATCTCATCGAATCTCATTTCATCTCATCTCATCTCATCTCATCTCATCTCATCTCATCTCATCTCATCTCATCTCATCTCTCTCAATTCTTCTCATGTCATTTCATTTCATCTCGTCTTATCTAACTCATCTCATCTCATCTCATTTCATCTCATCTCATCTCATCTCATCTCATCTCATCTCATCTCATCTCCTCTTATCTCATCTCATCTCATTTCATCTCATCTCATCTCATCTCATCTCATCTCATCTCATCTCATCTCATCTCATCTTATCTCATCTCATTTCATCTCATCTCATCTCATCTCATCTCATCTCATCTCATCTCATCTCATAAAAACTCATTTTAGCTCATCTCATCAAATCTCATTTCATCTCACCTCATCTCATCTCATCTCATCTTATCTTAACTCATCTCATCTCAGCTCAAATCCCAACTCATCTCATGTTACACAGCTCATCTCATCTCATCTCATCCAATCTTATCTCATCTTATCTCATCTCATCTAATCTCAGCTCATCTCATCTCATCTCATCTCATCTCATCTCATCTCATCTCATCTCATCGAATCTCATTTCATCTCATCTCATCTCATCTCATCTCATCTCATCTCATCTCATCTCATCTCATCTCATCTAATCTCATCTCAGTCATCTCATCTCATCTCATCTCATCTCATCTCATCTCATCTCATCTCTTCATTTCATCTCATCTCATCTCATGTCATCTCCTCTCATCTCATCTCATCTCATCTCATCTCATCTCATCTCTATCTGATCTCATCTCATCTCATCTCATCTCAACTCATCTCATCTCATCTCATCTCATCTCATCTCATCTCCTCATCTCATCTCATCTCATCTCATCTCAACTCATCTCATCTCATCTCATCTCATCTCATCTCATCTCATTTCATCTCATCTCATCTCATCTCATCTCAAATCATCTCATCTCATCTCATCTCATCTCATCTCATCTCATCTCCCATCTCATCTCATCTCATCTCATCTCAGCTCATCTCATCTCATCTCATCTCATCTCATCTCATAATCTCATCTCATCTCATCTCATCTCAGCTCATCTCATCTCATCTCATCTCATCTCATCTCATCTCATCTCTCTCATCTCATCTCATCTCATCTCAACTCATCTCATCTCATCTCATCTCATCTCATCTCATCTCATCTCATCTCATCTCATCTCATCTCAACTCATCTCATCTCATCTCATCTCATCTCATCTCATCTCATCTCATCCGTATCTCATCTTATTTCATCTCATCTCATCTCATCTCATCTCATCTCATCTCATCTCATCTCATCTCATCTCGCTCATCTCTTCTCATCTCATTTCATCTCATCTCATCTCATCTCATCTCATCTCATCTCATCTCATCTCATCTCATCTCACCCATCTCATTTCATCTCATCTCATCTCATCTCATCTCATCTCATCTCATCTCATCTCATCTCATCTCACTCATCTAATTTCATCTCATCTCATCTCATCTCATCTCATCTCATCTCATCTCATCTCATCTCATCTCATCCATCTTATTTCATCTCATCTCATCTCATCTCATCTCATCTCATCTCATCTCATCTCATCTCATCAATCTCATCTCATTTCTTCTCATCTCATCTCATCTCATCTCATCTCATCTCATCTCATCTCATCTCATCTCACCCATCTCATTTCATCTCATCTCATCTCATCTCATCTCATCTCATCTCATCTCATCTCATCTCATCTCAAAAAACTCATTTTAGCTCATCTCATCAAATCTCATTTCATCTCACCTCATCTCATCTCATCTCATCTTATCTTAACTCATCTCATCTCAGCTCGCATCTCATCTCATCTCATCTCATCTCATCTCATTCATGTCAACTCATCTCATCTCATCTCATCTCAACTCATCTCATCTCATCTCATCTCATCTCATCTCATCTCATCCCATCTCATCTCATCTCATCTCATCTCATTGCATCTCATCTCATCTCATCTCATCTCATCTCATCTCATCTCACTAATCTCATCTCATCTCATCTCAGCTCATCTCATCTCATCTCATCTCATCTCATCTCATCTCATCTCATCTCCTAATCTTCTCTCATCTCATCTCATCTCAACTCATCTCATCTCATCTCATCTCATCTCATCTCATCTCATCTCATCTCACTCATCTTAGCTCATCTCATCTCATCTCAACTCATCTCATCTCATCTCATCTCATCTCATCTCATCTCATCTCATCTCATCATCTCATCTCATTTCATCTCATCTCATCTCAAGTCATCTCATCTCATCTCATCTCATCTCATCTCATCTCATCTCATCTCATCCATCTTATCTCATCTCATCTCAACTCATCTCATCTCATCTCATTTCATCTCATCTCATCTCATCTCATCTCATCTCATCTCATCTCATCCTCTTATCTCTTCTCATCTCATTTCATCTCATCTCATCTCATCTCATCTCATCTCATCTCATCTCATCTCATCTCATCTCACCCATCTCATTTCATCTCATCTCATCTCATCTCATCTCATCTCATCTCATCTCATCTCATCTCATCTCACTCATCTAATTTCATCTCATCTCATCTCATCTCATCTCATCTCATCTCATCTCATCTCATCTCATCTCATCCCCTCTCATCTGCGCTCCTCTCATCTCATCTCATCTCATTTCATCTCATCTCATCTCATCTCATCTCATCTCATCTCATCTCATATCTCATCTCATCTCATCTCATTTCATCTCATCTCATCTCATCTCATCTCATCTCATCTCATCTCATCCTCTTATCTCATCTCATCTCATTTCATCTCATCTCATCTCATCTCATCTCATCTCATCTCATCTCATCTCATCTCATCTTATCTCATCTCATTTCATCTCATCTCATCTCATCTCATCTCATCTCATCTCATCTCATCTCATAAAAACTCATTTTAGCTCATCTCATCAAATCTCATTTCATCTCACCTCATCTCATCTCATCTCATCTTATCTTAACTCATCTCATCTCAGCTCTCTCCAATTCATTTCATCTCATCTCATCTCATCTCATCTCATCTCATCTCATCTCATCTCATCTCATCTCATCTGAATCTCATTTCATCTCATCTCATCTCATCTCATCTCATCTCATCTCATCTCATCTCATCTCATCTCATCTTTCTCATTACATCTCATCTCATCTCATATCATCTCATCTTATCTCAATTCATCTCATCTCATCTTAACTGATCTCATCTCAAATCTCATCTCAGCTCATCTCATCTCTTCTCATCTCATCTAATCTCATCTCATCTCATCTCATCTCATCTGATCTCATTTCATCTCATCTCATCTCATCTCATCTCATCTCATCTCATCTCATCTCATCTCATCTTATCTCATCTCATTTCATCTCATCTCATCTCATCTCATCTCATCTCATCTCATCTCATCTCATAAAAACTCATTTTAGCTCATCTCATCAAATCTCATTTCATCTCACCTCATCTCATCTCATCTCATCTTATCTTAACTCATCTCATCTCAGCTCGCATCCCAACCTCACCTCAATTCATCTCATCTCATCTCATCTCATCTCATCTCATCTCATCTCATCTCATCTCATCTCATCGAATCTCATTTCATCTCATCTCATCTCATCTCATCTCATCTCATCTCATCTCATCTCATCTCATCTCATCTAATCTCATCTCTTTCTCTCATCTCATTTCATCTCATCTCATCTCATCTCATCTCATCTCATCTCATCTCATCTCATCTCATCTAATCTCATCTCATTTCTTCTCATCTCATCTCATCTCATCTCATCTCATCTCATCTCATCTCATCTCATCTCACCCATCTCATTTCATCTCATCTCATCTCATCTCATCTCATCTCATCTCATCTCATCTCATCTCATCTCACTCATCTAATTTCATCTCATCTCATCTCATCTCATCTCATCTCATCTCATCTCATCTCATCTCATCTCATCCAATCTCATCACATCTCATTTCATCTCATCTCATCTCATCTCATCTCATCTCATCTCATCTCATCTCATCTCATCTCACCCATCTCATTTCATCTCATCTCATCTCATCTCATCTCATCTCATCTCATCTCATCTCATCTCATCTCACTCATCTAATTTCATCTCATCTCATCTCATCTCATCTCATCTCATCTCATCTCATCTCATCTCATCTCATCGAATCTCATTTCATCTCATCTCATCTCATCTCATCTCATCTCATCTCATCTCATCTCATCTCATCTCATCTAATCTCATCTCATCTCATCTCATCTCATCTCATCTCATCTCATCTCATCTCATCTCATCTCATTTCATCTCATCTTATCGTTTCATCTCATCTCATCTCATCTCATCTCATCTCATCTCATCTCATCTCATCTCATCTCCTCATCTAATTTCATCTCATCTCATCTCATCTCATCTCATCTCATCTCATCTCATCTCATCTCATCTCATCCCTTCTTATCTCATCTCATCTCATTTCATCTCATCTCATCTCATCTCATCTCATCTCATCTCATCTCATCTCTCTTATCTCTTCTCATCTCATTTCATCTCATCTCATCTCATCTCATCTCATCTCATCTCATCTCATCTCATCTCATCTCACCCATCTCATTTCATCTCATCTCATCTCATCTCATCTCATCTCATCTCATCTCATCTCATCTCATCTCAAAAAACTCATTTTAGCTCATCTCATCAAATCTCATTTCATCTCACCTCATCTCATCTCATCTCATCTTATCTTAACTCATCTCATCTCAGCTCCCATCCCAATCTCATTTCATCTCATCTCATCTCATCTCATCTCATCTCATCTCATCTCATCTCATCTCATCTAATCTCATCTCATTTCTTCTCATCTCATCTCATCTCATCTCATCTCATCTCATCTCATCTCATCTCATCTCACCCATCTCATTTCATCTCATCTCATCTCATCTCATCTCATCTCATCTCATCTCATCTCATCTCATCTCAAAAAACTCATTTTAGCTCATCTCATCAAATCTCATTTCATCTCACCTCATCTCATCTCATCTCATCTTATCTTAACTCATCTCATCTCAGCTCACATCCCATCATCTCATCTCATCTCATCTCATCTCATCTCATCTCATCTCATCTCATCTCATCTCTATCTCTTCTCATCTCATCTCATCTCATCTCATCTCATCTCATCTCATCTCATCTCATCTCATCTCATCTCTTCTCTTCTCATCTCATCTCATCTCATCTCATCTCATCTCATCTCATCTCATCTCATCTCATCTCATCTCATTATCTCATCTCATCTCATCTCATCTCATCTCATCTCATCTCATCTCAAATCTTATCTCATCTCATCTTATCTCATCTCATCTCATCTCATCTCATCTCATCTCATCTCATCTCATCTCTTCTTATCTCATCTCATCTTATCTCATCTCATCTCATCTCATCTCATCTCATCTCATCTCATCTCATCTCACTCTCATCTCATCTTCTCTCATCTCATCTCATCTCATCTCATCTCATCTCATCTCATCTCATCTCATCTCACTTATCTCATCTTATCTCATCTCATCTCATCTCATCTCATCTCATCTCATCTCATGTCAACTCATCTCAAAATCTTATCTCATCTCATCTTATCTCATCTCATCTCATCTCATCTCATCTCATCTCATCTCATCTCATCTCTTCTTATCTCATCTCATCTTATCTCATCTCATCTCATCTCATCTCATCTCATCTCATCTCATCTCATCTCACTCTCATCTCATCTTCTCTCATCTCATCTCATCTCATCTCATCTCATCTCATCTCATCTCATCTCATCTCACTTATCTCATCTTATCTCATCTCATCTCATCTCATCTCATCTCATCT
Organism: Protopolystoma xenopodis; assembly: GCA_900617795.1. Lineage (NCBI taxonomy): Eukaryota > Metazoa > Platyhelminthes > Monogenea > Polystomatidea > Polystomatidae > Protopolystoma > Protopolystoma xenopodis. Next base: position 11,048 of record CAAALY010000198.1, read on the forward strand.
CATCTCATCTCATCTCATCTCATATTATCTCATCTTATCTCATCTCATCTCATCTCATCTCATCTCATCTCATCTCATCTCATCTCATCTCACAATCTCATCTAATCTCATCTCATCTCATCTCATCTCATCTCATCTCATCTCATCTCATCTCATCTCATCTAATCTCATCTTATCTCATCTCATCTCATCTCATCTCATCTCATCTCATCTCATCTCATCTCATCTCATCCTCTTCTCATCTCACTCATCTCATCTCATCTCATCTCATCTCATCTCATCTCATCTCATCTCATCTCATCTCACTCCTCTTATCTCATCTCATCTTATTTAATCTCATCTCATCTCATCTCATCTCATCTCATCTCATCTCATCTCATCTC
>CAAALY010000199.1:0-11425 GCA_900617795.1 Protopolystoma xenopodis
GGAAGTCTTCTCAAAAAGTTCGTGTAGAAATTTACTATGAAACGTGAAAATGCGCAATAAAGTGAAATAAAACTATTTGTAAATCATGAAAGTAAATAATTACATATAAACATCCTCTAACAGATTTTTTGAATGTAAAAATTTATTTTAACATATTTAATTACTACCAAATGATAAAATTAAATATATAATATATAAAAAAACCTAAAAAGTTATAAAATACTGACCAATCGGACTTAAGCTTGTGAAGATATTCTTGGGAAACAACCGAATCAGAAATAGCAGCCAAAAACTTTTTTGTATGCTTAATTGCACCGGATTTTGAATTTTGTATTACCGTTTGTTGCTTATTTGCTTAAATTTAAAAAAATGTGTTTAAATTTACAAGGCTTTTTAACACAGCTTTCGATAACTCGATCAAAATGACTCTCTAAATCTTGTTGCTGTTTAAGCAAATCCCGAATATCTTTATCTAAAATCTAATTTCATGTGCGATTATTTGATAATTTATTTATACTCCTTTAACATCAATTTTTCGGGAAGATTTTTCAGGAATTATGTTGGTAAGGGTTTTAAGCTCTTCTGATGCAGTGAAAAGCACTGTGCTAATGGCAATCGCTTCAGCACCATATAGTGTCATCCTTTTTGGCTTGTGCGCTCTAGGAGCCAATAGTTTCAGTAAATATAAATTGATTTATTAAAACTAGATATAAATTTTAGCTTTAACTAGGATACTAAAGCATTCAAAAAAACATATGATTATTATATATAAAAAGTTTTAGACGAGCAATATAGTTTATATTAATGTTCTAGTTTTATTGTTATTTTAGTTTTTATTTTGAATCTATTTTATTTCTAGATCATAATTACTTATTTTTTAACTTGTTTATTTGGCTTGACTATTATAGATTAATCTAACATTAAATCGGATTATTTCGATACATCGTTTTTTAGAGAAAAGTTATAAAGAAATTATAAGAAACGCTTGTCAATTAAATAAGGCTAAATTCCGTACCCTTATTGTTTCCCTAAACCGATATCCTCCTTTGCCAAGTTGGTGCCACTTAGATCTATGGATAAAAAGGTTCATTGTTAAATTTTAAAATCCTTGGAAAATACATATAGTACTTAACAGATTATTGCATTTGATTAGAATATTTTAAAGGCTGCACATGTTCATTCTCTCATTTTTCAGTTGAATTTATCGGTATATTTATGGTCTTAACTTGCGACAAACCTAGTTGAGAGATAAATTTAAATAATTATTTTGAAAAAATTGTTTTTTTGCTATATAACCGACTAAAATTTAACTTAAGAATTGCCTTTTATTACTATTATTATATAGTAGATACGAAGAGAAACTTGTTTTGATAAATTTATTAAGATAACATTGTTAGGGAGACCTTCATTTCGTATGAAAGTGCATAAAGATGGTCGATCTCACCAGATGGGGATGGATCAATCTCTTTGTACTGCAGCTGTTTGGACTGCGTCAACATGAATATCGTATAAAATCCAAACGGCTCAGTAAAACGAGATTCATCCGTCCTCATCTGGTTAAATCGACTAACGAATCTCTTCTTCATTCACTTTCATACGTAATGAAGGTCCCCTTAACAATATTATTATATAGTAGACGTTTCAATGATACCAAACTAAAGAATGCTTGCAATCAAATTTTCTTTGAATAGATTTATGTAAAATTTTTAAGGACCTTACATTTAAGTTTGTATTGAGTCTAAACTAATTTTTGCATATAAAATAAAATCAATTTGTATAACATATCCCTTACCATTTATCATTGTTTTCTAATCTTAAAGGAAAGTAGAAAATAGGGTGAAGCAAGTTTATATGAAATTCACTCTAAACCTATGTCCATTAATTTGATTTTTGGTAAATTTGACTATCAACTCTTTAGTATCTTATTTAACATTGCGGGAATGTGTTACTTATTGAAGATTAACTAGTAATTTAGAAACACGTCAAGTAGGAAAAAACGTAATTTAGTAATCGTATAAGCAAAAACAAATTTTCTTAGTCGAAACGTCCACTATAAGTTGCGAAACAAAAGTAGCAGTTCTACCCTGAAATTCAGGTCTCTCATCCTAATTATTAAAACTAGTAGCAACAACTAGCAATTAAGCTTCAATTGCCGAGGTTAAACCCCTCAAGGGTTGCTGACAGACTAAAATGGGCTGGAAAGTGCAGGACACCCTAAATTGAATAACATTTTGGGATGCAAAATAAATGAAAACTAATAGAATCGTCAGGCCTACTTACTTCAATGTGTGAATTTCAAATAGTAGTCAGCAAAATAATTTGAGCGAATTAGATGGAATATCGCTTATATCGAGAAAAAATTACAAAACAACTCAAAAAGGCAAAGACATTCCTCTCACAAAATTCAATTGTCATTAATTAAGTCCCATTAGAAAATTTACTGAATCTGCCTTTTAATTAAAATGTAGCTTTTGCCTTTAAAATGCAAGTAAAAGCAAACAATGATGAAAAATATATGCTAAAAAATAAAGCTCAGATTATATGAGATGTATTGACCCGTCCGGACAAATATTTGGTCTGCCAATAGGCTCACCACTCTTATCCCTGGTGGCTTATAACTTTATGGACAAGTTAAAAGCAAATTTCAAACGTCACTTAAGCATTCAAAGGCAATTATGCTATATTTGAATGACTAATTCGCAATCTGATCGGATGGAAAAGAAAAATTGGACGATATCCGAGATCCTGAAGCGAGATGAATGAAAAAGTCAAATTTACAATAACTGTCGAAAAAACGGACAGGACACACCTTTCTTAAATCTGAAGGCCTTTCGCTTCGAGGGCACTCAAGAAACGACTTTGCCTAAAGAAACCGCATGTTGGAATAACTCCCAACTTCCAGTCTAACCATACTCATGGAATGTAGATTAGAATACTACGGAGTATGGCAATAAGAAGCCTACGACTCACTGATTCTGATTTATGGGAAGAGGAACTCGAAAAACTAGCTCAGATGTTTCTCTAAAATGGATATCCAGAAGAAGCAATACAAGGTAGCATACGGATGTTGGTGAACAGATGGAAAGGCAGAGATTCTGAAAGAAAGCAAGAGAAACAGGGGAAAATCATGGATATGTCTACCTACTTGCGAATTGGCTTAGAAGCTGCGGTCGACACTATGAAAATGGAACATTCATATAACGTCTTCAACAGCTTGCCCATACAACATGAATAAGTAAATGAAATTGAGTGCTCCAGAGCTTAAAGGATAAACTACAAGTACTGCAAAATAAATACATCGAAAAGACGGGAAGGAATCACCAGCAGAAGGATCAACGAATATAGCGATTATGCTAAAAAATGGATATGGAAAGACCGGAGATAGCCAAAGGCATCACCATTAACGACCACACAATTGACTAAAGTGCAACTGAAAGACTGGCCTCACATGGGGAAGACAGCATAGAACGGAAGATCAGAGACTGTGAACAACCTAATTCAAATGGACTTGATTAATAGGAGATTGGAAGAAGGAAGAGTCAGAGAAAATTTCGCGTACTGCCTGGGCAAACTTGGAGATTCAACGAACACACCAAAAAGTTAGACATCTCCACCCAGAACAAATATTCAACAACAGTATAAAGACAGTCAAAAACAGGGTCAAGAAGGACAAATAGAAGTAAAGAGGCAACTGTAGTGAGGTGTCCACCTGCTGGATTTGGGATAGTGATCTAAAATTATATATTAGTCAAAGCTCGGTCATCTGTGCATGTGTATTCTTGTCTGCATTCCTCGTGTGTGTACCTTAATAGGTGACTGATATTATGGTTGAACACATGGGATATAAGAGCCTATTTTATTTAGGGTCTTTAAGCATGTATTGAGATCAAATTCACAAAAGATAATAGAATGGGCCACCCATCATCGTACCAATCCACACGTCCTGCAGCACTTTCAGCATCTGGTCCATAAAGAATTTTTCAAGAGTCCTAATCAGCACCACGCTTCTGAAAAATGGTGTCTAACTTCGCCACTGAATGCTGTAGTTAAAACACTTTTTGCAAGAACAATTAAAGAATCCATACCCGACCAACTTTTTTATATGGAATTCTTAAGGAGTTTTTAAAAAACCGGACCCCCAACACTAGTTTTAATCGGCCATTAAAAATTCCATGTGTACATTATATTCATATGAGTAGTTCGGGGCCTAGTTGACAAGTCCATAACCTCATATATGTTTCTTCTTTAAATTCAGACAACTACCATGTTTAAAGCCTATGATCAAGGCTGCCGTGTTCATTTACGCATAATTATGTAGTTCGATATTTAAATCTGCATCCCAGTCATTCTTATCGAGCAGTGAGATAGGTGAAATTGCTTTGTTTGAAATAATAGCAAAAGGGCTGCAGAGGAAAACCCAGTACTTTGACATGAGTGAGATTGAGATTAAGATGAAACAAGACAAGGCGACTCCAAAGTGACTTGTAACTCTTTGTCTCACGAGTGCACAGGTATTTGTAGTGGACATATGGATGCGTTTGTAGAATAAATGGGCATTCAGGTAGTAAGATTATGTGATTTAATGTACGTGCGAAGGCGTGCACTAATAACAAAAAAGGGAAGGGTCTATTTGACAATGGATGAATGTTACAAGGAGCCAGAGAAGACATGTCCATCCAGTGATAATATCACAGAAAGCTTGTATACAAAGCACGAAGAGTGGTAGAAACTAAAAGGCTGTTTGGACATGCCAAGCAACATCTAACGTGGAAGAATCATGTCCATTTGATCGTTAGGAAGATATTCGAATGGAAAAAGAATCCGGAAGAATGGAAGTGAACAAGTGACTAGGGGTAAGTCTGGCGGTATTAAATTAAGTAGTTAGAAGGTAAAAATGTAAGAAGGACGTGATGATTATTATACTCGTGAAGACTTTGGGAAAGCTGAGAGTAACAAAGACAGAGGATAGGTGAAAAAGCAAATAAGAGAGTAAAGGCTGGTAGTAGAGCATACAGAACATAAGAAGGCTCCATACACTTACATGCAGACTCGAGGCTTATAACAATACAGTAATGTAGACAAACAATAATGCTAGAATAACTCTAAGTTGATGAACAAAGAAGTTTGACATCAATGCATGTAAATCAAGAAACAAGAGCATATGCATTATGCCAGTGCTCATTTATCGGAGAACTAAACATTGATGGAAAATGAATTTCTGAAGAAGAAAAGGTCTTTAGTTGAAGAAAGAAAGTAAGATGAAACTTTTATATAAAATCAACATTAGATATGCTTCAAGATGGATCATATGAACACTTTGAAGTCAAAACAGAAAGTAGAAAATGTGTAGGCCGAAAGCAATTTATGGCAAGTCGATTCAAGGAATTCGAGAAATCACACGTATAAAATTCAGCCGGCATAAAGTGAAAAGTGAATAAATGGATAAAATGGGAAGAGAAATACCACAAGATAGATCAGGTGGATGAACGAAGTTTCCATGACAATAAGCATGAGTAGGCAGATAGTAAAAATGAAGCATATCAGGAGGCAGCGGTCTGAGAATATCGAATAAAAATAGCCCGGCCATGTAAATATGCACAATAGAAAAGAACAATCAAAAATACGGAAATAATTTGGTAAGCTACCAAAGTAAATCAGTATAGGTCCAGGTGGAAACAAGGTAAACTTTATAAGCAAAAGGAGGGCCAGTTAAAAAAGTATTTGCAAAGTGAGAGCTATCATCAAGAGTGGTCAAAAAAGCGATCATTCCAAGAACCTTATTCATTCCAGTGTAAATACGTAATTTCAAACTTTAGATCGAATATGATAGAAATCAAATGCAAAAATAGAATGGTCAGAGGCAAAAGCCTGTAAAGGAAGGCCAGTGATTATCAAGAGTAATAAGACCACAAAGCCGAAGATGGATGGATTTTTAAAGAAAAAAAGAGGCGAAAAAGGAAACTCAAAACGTCCGATAAGGTTTGAAAAGGAGGAACAAAATGCTATGGTAGATAGAACCTATAATGAAGGATACAAGATTAGTATACAATCAATATATCACTGAAGGCAAGCAGAATCTTGCAAGCACATAACAAAAGTGCGGGAAACTGATTGAAACAAGCATAATTATCAGCTATTATGTGATTAGTGGTGATGGCAGGGTTTGGAAGATGCATCTCAAATTAATTAGTCTAATCAGACTAAGGTGAGCGAATGTTGATAGCCATAAATCCGTCTAATAGGGTGAAAAATTGCTGAAATAGGCAGATGTCCCCGCATATTCTTGTGCATAGAAGAGAAAGACATCAATCGCCAGGATCAAGACGTCAACTTTGAGAGCACGAGTCTGCAATCTATAAAATTAATGGAGGGAAGGAAAAGTAGTAGCGAAAAACTAGACTCGCCATTAATGCCATATTGGTTCTTGCCGATAGAGTCCTTTGGAGGGAAGTGGTGCAGAAGAAAAAGAAAAGGCAAAAAAGCATCCTTAGCCACCAAGAATGACGCGAACAGCGATTAGCCATCAGTCCCTCGAGATCCCAGAGTAGCAGACGGCATATGTAGCCGTGTGAACCCACGAGTGGGTAAGGCCAGAGGGTCAGTGGGTTCAAGCACGACTATGGCACTAGGGGAGGAATTGGACGAGGCGTCGGAGCTACTGGAGTCGCAGCTACTGCTGATGAGCCCGCTGCTGGTATTGATGACTCCGCGGCTGCAGGTACTGCCGCCACCTCCGAGGGAAGCAGATGAGGGAGTGCTAGAAGTGGCCAGAGTGGAGAGCGAAGAAAGATAAGGCGAACTGGACAATGAATCGGAAGAGAGGTCAACGGGGCAGGTCGTATCTGTACATCGTCACGTATGAGCGTATTTTGCAATTACACAAAAAAGGGAGATAAAATATTTCATGATCTTGAGGTAAATCTGAGTGGTGATATCGACACTGTAGTAAAAATTAAAAGCTTTCAATGCGCTTGGAGACGAAAGTATAATGAGGATACATATTTTGATAGTTAAACTTCGATAAGGCTAGTAGTGGTAATGTAAAAGCAAGCGATAGTCATAAGAGAAGTGAGAGCGAATAATAGATTTGTAATATGAAAGGGATGAAACTATAGCGGATATATATAGTGGGCTAATAAATAAATCTCAAATGTAGTGCCTTCAAAAAAGAAAATCTAAGATAAAGTTTTGAAGGACTGGAATATAAACCGTCCATATAATTTAGTCAATAGATTGAGGTATTCTATGTTTCTAAAATGTCAGTAGCATTCCAGATTTATTGCATTATCTTTTTGATATGAGATTTCAATGAGTCTAGTCATTTAAATCGTGTGTCTCAAATAATGAGATAATTTTAAATATGCTCGAATGAATGATAATCCTTGAGAAATTCTAGCGATAAATGGATAACTCCTATTTCTATTTTTTACTTCTTCAGTTCATATTAAGCCGCAAAATTGCACATTGTAGGGATGGAAATAAAAGAAAACAATCTGGTAAAGCCAGACAACTAGAGGTGAACTCTAGTTTCAAGTTCCTAAGTAAATAAACCATTCAAAGGTTGTTAAATTTGTTAACGCTTTTGGAATGAGCGGTGTGTTACGTTGGAAATTAGTTTTTAATGATCCTAGTTCCATCATCTCTTCTTATACTGGCTAATTTTCTAGATCTCTCCACAGAGCTGTCATTAGTATAAACATGAAGGCATATTTAGAATCAATAATAAAACAGTTGCAGATGATCAAATGCTATTGATCATTGTCCTCCACAATAAAAAGATAGAATGCAAAGTTTTTTAAATAATGATTTTCTGAGACAAATAATATGAAAAAATAGGTGACAAATATGTTTAATGCATTTCTTGGCTTGTCATCAGTTTGCGACAACCTCTCAAGTCGGAACAATTATAACAATTTTAGAAAAATGTACAAAATATGAGTAAAGGAACACAATTTGATCAAATATCGTATTAGAATGCGTTTTACGAAAACAAATACTCAGCTTAGGCAATCTCGAACAGTTAAGATTTGTAAAAGCTATACTGATATGCAGTATATGGATAGAAGATAAGAAGACCAGAATGGTGAGGCCTTTGGTATGGTCGCAGTTTCCTTTCGATGTATGTTGGTTGACCTTGGGTTCGCAACTTATTCGTGTTGACAGGGTGACTTAGTTTTACACACCCGAAGTCATCTGCTTTAGTAGATATAAAGTCCGACGCTGGGAATTATGATAACAACTATAGCAAAGGACTTCAGACCATGTGTGTCCAATTAAGTCCCCCTGACAACACGACCAAATAACGAAAACAAGCTCAGCCCTCTACAATATTTAGCTAGGATGAATCCCTGTGTACAAGAAATTAAAAAAGTGCACAGACGACGAACTAAATTGTTGCTGTGATTTTCTTAAGATATTCTTGAAGGAAAAAATGAGTCATGGTAGATAAAAACCTATTTTATTTGAATGTGCTTTTAGATCAAAGTTATTAGCGTAGAAAACATAATCTAAGTTCGCTTTGATGCAGGGATGAATACGTCAGGTTTGCCTTTAATTTTCCCATATTCATTCTCCTCAACATTGATCTCTCATAAATCTAATTAAAATTTCAGCCGTTTTAACAAATTAATTTAGTCCTGAAAATTAGTGAGTTCTGTTTATCTGATTTTACAAATAAATAAGTTTAGACAAATAAAGGTATAGACTGGAACCAAAGAACAAATGCATGAAAGAGTGTAGAAAGCGAGGGAAAATATCATCAAAATGGAGAATGGCAATCAATTGAATAAACAATTTAACTAGCTAAGGCTATCTTTGGTCACATTATATGATTTAGCGCCGAATATCTAAGTCTCTTAAGGCATAATGACTAGTATGGCTCATGATACCTTGTTCTCACAAAGTAAAGTAAAATTCAATGGCAGCATGATAACTTTTACACATTTCAGCGTGAGAAGCTCAAGTATCAGGTCCACCATCCCTTAAAGTGACTTAAGGTGACCATATTTCTTAAAAAAGTCCCAGTAATATTTTTGAAAAATAATCAGGAAATATAAATATTTGCATTTTATATGGAAAGCGATAAGGCTAGACAAAACATCTTTGATCGAAGGTATGAAGACCAAGATAGTGCGACCTTTAGCATGATTAGCGTCTCCTTTCATCGTATATAAGTTGTTTGAAACTGTTTTCGCAACTTGATTGTACTATTAGAAAGGTCTAGAGAAAATCAACTTGTCCGGAGTCCATAGAATGCACAATAATTTCCAGTCGGCCAAGGCTCAGTGACGATGCCGGCGAAGCGTCTGGGAATGTTCCAAGCTGGAAATTATCAGGCATACTATGGACTGTTGACAAGATGCGTTCCTCTAAGTCTTTCTGTCAATATGACCAAGTTGCGAAAACAAGGGCAAACAACTTGCATAGAACATATTTAGCATGTCACACAAGGCAAAAAAGACTGTAAAATCACTCCAAGTCATAGAAAACTATATTAAAAATAAAGAGATCACTTGAAATGACCATAAGCAAATTATTTAAAAAGAGAATATAGAGTCAAGTGTGCTCATTAAGTTGAGAGGTATAAGAGCGAAGAATGGTTAAGGTTAGCATGATGCCTCACCCTTGTCAGCTGCAGCGCAAATGCCGAAAACTGCATCGGTAGCTGTCATATTCATCCTCCTGGCATTCATTCGTAGAAGGCAAAGTGAATCATCGTCCCGAGAAGCAAGATTCTTCTCTTCACTATGCGACCATAAACCAGAAGTTCGAGGACCAGTGCCAACCATATCTGTGTCGTAATCGACAGGAGATACTGCCTCAGGTTCGGTGGACAAGGTCCTCGTTGTCAATCCACCTCCAGCACTGGTAACAAGTACCTCGTCGATTTGCCCTTGGTTAGAATCTAGCCCGGAACCACAGGCTAGTGGACCAAGAGTGGCTGCAGCGGAGACAGAACAATTGACAGAACAGCCGGAAATCCTGGCGGTAGCGCGCGAGAAATTTCCGGGTAATTGAGCTATTGCTTCCGCTACAAGACTGTCAAGGCTTCCGCGGCGCTGTGAGGCCCGCGAGCCCGTCGACTCTTTTCGTGCAAATGGACAGGATGAAGGTGAAGGTGATGGTGAAGGTGGTGTTGATGGAGAATTTAACAGAATGTTAGCTGCAGTGTGACAGGACCCATAGTCATTGCCGGTCGATTGGATTTCGTTTGGTGGCCACGAAATCGCCACATCATCGACACGCGTGTCTTTTCTAAGCGTAGATGAGAAAGGATCCGTATCAGCAGTAATGATCTTTACGAAGAGATACAATTTGAAAAAAAAAATAATGCAATATTATCTTAGAAAGAATATCTCAAATCATGTTGAGATTCGCGTATCTTTAAAACATTTTTAAATATCCATTGTAAAGAATCCAATTAATTAAAATGTCAAATAATGAAAAGACCAAGATGATGTTGTCTTCATATAAATCACGCAGTCTCCTTTCACTCTGAAGAAAGTTATAAACCTTATTTTAAAGATTTAATCGTATTGTCACTTTAATGTTAGTAAAAAGCATCAAAGCAACATTAAGTGCTATGACCAAGACCAAACTATGTGATTAAAAAAACCGATTCAAAATATTGCAAAATGAGTGGCATTAAATTATAAAAAAATTTCGTGAATGTCAAAGGAAAAAATAATTTTGTAATAGAGATCTTTCACATATGAGAATAAAAAATTACAAAATCTTAATGCAAGTTGATGCCACTACGAAATGATTGCAATTATTAGGCTTAAGCCTTATAATCAGAGACAGCTAATGAAATTAAAACTTAAACTAGTAATAAATTAATGTAAATAAACAAGTAAAAGCAGACAAATAATAGTGAACGGAAAGCATCCTCTAAGTCGGTCATCGCATCCAAAAAGGAATTCACAATAAGATTTAAAAAAGTGATTGATTGCATTCTGATAGGTTCAAATGAAAGGCAAAAAAAGAATATAATTGCTTACAGTTTGTGTGAAATTTCTCCCCGAAATAGAAGCTAAAAGATATAGCACAGGTCCGTGTGCCTATTTATAAAACCTACCATCAAAGATAAAATAAGTATATTTCATGGATAGGCTAAGTAGTCTAAGAGATGTCGCCTAGCCTTAACTCACACCTTTCATATTCTGCGAATGACCACGAGAAGCGATGGATAGAATCTAAATGGCTAACCTGAATATATCGGTACGATAGCAAAACTTAGTAATACATCCTGCTCATCTCCCGGAAAGTCAAAAGAATATATTTTAAGAATTCTTAATTTTTAATGTTTTTCCTAGAGTTTGTTCTTGGCAGAAACTTTGATTTACCTAGTACCATTAATAAAAAACTCGTAAAAAAATCGAGTGGTTTGGTTAAATCTAGGCTTGAAGATAGCATTTTTAGGTTG
>CAAALY010000200.1:0-11418 GCA_900617795.1 Protopolystoma xenopodis
AATGTTCATGTTGACGCAGTCCACGGGACTTCTTCCCTCGTTTCGGGGGAAAAGGTTCTGAGCTTTCGTCCATCATATGATGGACATCAGCAGAGCTGGGTGTCATTCTTGTAAAAGGATTTCGTTAGCACAGTTTCGCCTGTATCTATTTTTTGTTTTTGGTCTCAAGGCGAGAGAGAAAAAGTAAGCTAAAAGTACAGAGAAGTGACTATGCTTATAACCTAGACAAGAGATGTATTCATCATATTTCGTTTAAGGTGATGAAGGACTGGTAGTGGAATTGTCGATAAGGCAAGCGTATTTTTGCCATAACAAGCGTCTCGAAACTCTACTTATATATAAAAAAACGAAGGAATTTGCCAGCCTTAACGTCACGGTAAAATCTAATGACCGCAAAGCAAAGGAAAACCGTAATCATATTTTGATGAGATAGATCTACAGATCTCTTTATCGTCCACTTTTGACGCGAAAATAAGTTCAACTAGACATATCTTTCCATAGCTTTATAACCTCCCCTCCATGCGGTTAATCTATGTCATCAGGCCTATTATTGTTCGGATCCGGAGGGCCTAGCAAACCACAATGCTAGATGAGACTGTCTGTGCAAAGCTCCTCTTCGAATTCTATAATAATAAAGCGTCCTAATGGCTTATTACTCAAAATTCTGGTGTAGTTAAGAGGATTCGGGTTGAAGCTATCAATCGATGAATTGAATAAAAGAGCAACGGTATTATAAACCTAATTAATAAAAGTTAAGTTAATGGAGCATTTAATTAGTGATCTAGGTGCTCTTGATTGCATAAAGTGGTGAAGATATGAGAAGCTGGGTGACTGACTTGGTCAGAGCCAGAAATCAGCATTTACAAAAAATTAACCATAACACTAAACCCAATCTATTTGTGGTTTAAATATCACTAATTCTTGAATAAGAACTTACTCTTCTTAGTCGAAAAATATGAAGACTAAGATAGTGTGCCCTTTTGTATGGTTGTGGTCTAGTAGTTGTTGATGACCTTGTTTTCATAACTTGGTCATATTGGCAGTGAAACCTTGTCCGGAGTCCATAATGTCTAGAGTCGGATCGTGGACTTGGCACATTCCTTATATTGCTCAGAGATATTAAGGGACTGATAGTTAATACTTTCCAAAAAGAAATGAGTAGGACATAGAATGCTACTGAATTTCATATAATAAGACATAATAATAAAGCAATCTATCCTGCTGGCCTATTCTCTATTTGCCATCGGTTGCGACAAGCTGAATAAGGGAAGAAGAGTTTTTTTATTCCGGCACTTTTCCCTCTCCTCCACTTTCCGGACTTTCTCTCAATTTCAGATTTCGTCGATCTACAGGCTAGTGATACTTCGGCGGCTCTGCTGCCCGTTCGTGTTACATGTCGTCGGGGCAGCATTCCTCTCCATCCTTATCCTATCTTCAGCCTGTTCCTCCTGTTCCCCGACTACCATTATCAGCTTATTCAACCGTCTTTATCAGAGCAACCACAGACAACAGAGATCTTGATGAAAGGTTACTGTACCGCTAAGGGTGCAAACAATACTGCAAGACTGAGTTCCTCTCAATCGCCACATTCGCCGCCAATTAACAACACTTGTGCTAGCAGCAAACAGAGTCTCCGAGTGCCGGTCAGGCCGTCGCCTGGAACCATCTCCTCCTCATCTTCCGTATCTTGCTCACCGATCTCATCTTCCCTCTCAGCCGCCTCAGTCCCCTCCACTTCGAGCCGGATCTTTTCGGAGTTCAGCCGATCGGCGGAACAGACCATACCCAATCGTCCAGTGCCTGGTGTCTGCAGACCAACGAAACAAAGCCATGCTCTTCCAGAGCATCCATTACTGAAAGAGCCATCTTCGGTAAGTAATACATGTGGCCCATACGGCTTATGATCGATAGTATGCCCTCATAATCTCTGGTTTCCAAGCTCAGAAATCATATAGACCATGGCTTATCCAATTAGATTTATATAGGTCTGCTCGCCACTATAATCCTAACAGTATATTTGCTGAGGAAAGTAAAAACGTTGGATATTCCTTAGAAATGATGTTATAAATTCATTGAGAAGATGCGCTAGATTTAATATTTTTTTCTTATTCTTAAATGTTAATAATTCTAAAGCCTATTCAGCAAAGGTTTCATTGCTTTATCCGGTACCAGGAAGGTCAGCTCGGTGATAGTAGACTAATTACCAATTCACATAAGTAAACTACGGAAAGCTTTAGAATTTCCTTTCTCATAAATATATATTAAAAATGTATAAAAGTCGGAAACTGGAGTTTAATAGCATTCCCAAATTATCTTAGGAAGCTCACTGCCTAACCGGTTTTAAGATAGAAATTTATGTATTGCTTAGTTTTAATCAACTTATTTATGACTGGCTCTTGGCGTTTGTGGAGAGTTTTATTTTGAATGAAAGTGTACTAAGAAGAAATTCGTCCGTCGGCCTGACCAGGGCCATTATCAATCTTTTAAGCAATACTTCGATACCACATGTTCTTCACATCTACAATAGTAGAGAGGCCATTAAAATCAGCTAATTATGCAATATCTTAAATGCAATAAAAATTTGTAAAAATATTAAGAGTTACTCTTAGCTGGAAGTCGTTTATACGAAGAAAAGTTGGGTTTCATGGAATCTCTTGTTTCATAATTGTTGTGCTTACTTTTATTTCCAGTGAAAGTTTTTGGTGAAGAGATTTGAAGGTCGATTCCGCCAGAAGACGACGGTGGATCCCTCTTGACCAGCTGTCGATCGGCTTTACTGGAAAATTCGCGGCGAAGCTGTTTCCGAAGCAATCTCTTTTGATTCCAATGAACAGGTGCCAAGTTTTCGTCAGTCATATGATGAACATCATCCGTGCAAAGTATCATCTTCACAACCAACTTCAAGCTAACGAGTCCAGTAAATTCACCGGCACTTTCCTAAAAAGCCATAACTGCCGGTTTCATGCATAGGAGTTTTCTTGACTCGTTAGCTTAAATTTGGTTGTGACGATGATACCTTGCTCTGATGGTGTTCGTAATATGACAGACGAATGCTTAGCACCTTTTCACCGGAATAGAAGGCGATTACCTCGGAAACAGCGTCACCGTGAATGTTCCAGTAAATCCAATCGACAGCTGGTCAAGAGAAATCCGCTTTCGTTTTCTGGTGGAATCGACCTTTGAATCTCTTCACCAAACACTTTCACTCGAAATGGAAGTATGCTCAAAAGAAGTTGTTTGACTTGGTCGTGTTTTCAGGAGCACCCAGAGAAACGTAAATTGTCTGGAGTCTATAAAATGCATGATAATTTTCAGAGTCGGACCGTGCACTGGGTACTATTGGTTGCTAAACATTTGGGGTATCTCTACTTCTGTCCTGGTGCATTCACCTATCCTATATCTTCGTATATGTTTAGCAGACAATTGGTCAAAAGACTGACCTTACTTGTGTTTTTCTGTGGTGCTAAACGTTGCATGTCTCACTGTCGATGCCGGCAACGCGTCAGGCATACTATGGACTCTGGACAAGTTACGTTCTTCTGGGTGTTCCTTAAAACGCAGCCAAGTTTCGAAAACAAGATCAAACAACTTCCATGCAAAGAACTGACATAGTGATCATACTAATGGCCTCACATCTTTGTCTTTGGACCTTACTCATGCTTTATTACTTGTACTTAATTGCTAAACTTAAAGAAAGAGATGGTGCTGAGCCGCCTGGAAGAAGGCTGCGATTCAACCAGTATTTTTTTGATAATGCTCCAAAGTACGGTCACATATTATATGTTTCCTAATTCATGCTCGTTTACACAGATGAATAGTTTAGCAACTTAACTATAAGAGTGTCCAGCATAACTAAATCAGATTGATGGACAAAAAAAAGGGGGGTGGTTGTCATTAAATATTGATAATGAAGGACATATTTGACCTTCTTTTCAAATTACCTTGCACGTGAATGCCGATAAGCATGTTTTTTTATCGAAATTTGATTTGAATTAATCAAATCAATTTGTACCTTAGCAAAATACAGATTTTGGATTTGGAATATATATATATATATATAATTTAGGGATAAAATGGTCAGTATGAATGACTCATTAGCCTGAATACTGTTTGTAATCGTAATACCCCTTTAGGATGATTAACGTCATATAGCAAACGAAAACTTAACACTTTTGACACGAGTTTGCATTACGAAAGAAAAGTTGGTTTAAAGGAATTTGTGTGCAGGCCGTTGAATTGCACAAACAAGTACTAAGATCAACGTCCTTCTTTGGGTACAACTATTTATTATTTGCTTTGCAGGCTTTAATTCAGTATATTCTCGTTTTTGGCCTATTAACAGATAACTCTATTATTTATAAGCCTAAATTTTCTTGTTAAATATTCATAATTGCTTAACTCAAATACCAACCACATGTTTTTCTCAACATGCACAAATTCTTAAATTGAATTGCTTTGGTTTTTTTTCCTGATCATTTTCTACTTCACCCATTTCCATTGTGGCTAGCCTTGTCGTTGCAACTGCCTTGAATATCTCAACCAGCTCTTACTCCAGCCACGATTTGTGCTTCTCCTCATTCGAGTAATCGAAGCTGATAGCCTTGTGGGAGCAAAGGCCAAATCTGTGATGGCATCTCTTCTCTCGATTATTTTGCACGACCATATGGACGTATATACGCAGCAAGTTTGATAAGATTTATTTTTAAGAGTCTCTTTGGCTAACTACATCTGAGACCACATGTGTGCTCAGTAAGAGTGCCCTTAAATGACATTGCTTTTCTTCATGTTATCTATTGCTTGCTGTTAGCCATTCACGTTTGTAGAGGACCTGGAGTTCGTATGGTATCGTGTTTTGCCTGAATGGGTCCAGTTGGAAGATCTCGCTTTTCGATAGAGCGTTTGGATTTTTGAGAACTAGAACTTGCACACACGAACGGTGCAGTATGGCTAAGATAAAATTTATCAGATTTTGGGAACAAACGACTGAGTTATTGAGTTAGAACTTAGTCAACCTAGGTTTCCTAACATGAATTAGGCGCTGATAATTACGTTTTTCCTCGAGGAGATGGTTATACCGTATAATGCCAATGAAGTTAACTTAGTATAATCCAGAGTGAATTGCAGTCTTGGTCTAATCAGCACCCCCAACAGGATTCGATACCGAGTCGTGAGTATCGTGGCAACACTATTGCCTCACTATACAGTTAGGGGTGCCAATGGGTCACAGAGCAGATGTGGCATTCAAGGTAAGCCAGACCTCTTCAAAACCATATTTATTGTGAAATTGTCAATTAAGTACATATATATTTGTCATTGAAATAGACGATGCTACTTATCTTCGATATAAGTAGGCTTCAAGCTAAATCTTGAATAAGAGAAAGCCTTTTGGGGGCGCAGGTAAGTAAAAATCACTTACCTCCTGAGGCCTATTCATCTAACTGTGCGAAAATCTAGCTAACTGTCTTTAACTCGCATAAAGTGAGCTTAGTTCACTAAGTTCTTGTTTAACAATTATCGATAGTCTTGAAAACAATTTGGTCAGTTTAGTAAGGAAACGCACTCAAAATAGAGCCTGAGAGTTGAAGAACTGCTGGATTTGTTTCTTTTCAGATTAGGACTGCCCAGTGACAGAATAAAGCCTTCTCTTAATCAGGTGACTCTTCCCTTATCATGTACATCATACATCAAACACGATGCAAAATTACTCTCAGTTGCCACATTTTATAAAACTGATTTACCTTTTTGAAGATCTTGCCCTTATACTCAGTTTTTCATCACCTTAAACAAAATAGGATGGATATAGCTTATATATAGGATCTAGTGGTGGCGTTAAAAATCTACTTATAAACGAAAAATAAGTAATGTATTCGATTGTTATAACAAACACAACTTTGCTTCATCTCATAACAGGATGCAATATTGGGAAATGCCAGGCTTTCGTTG
Organism: Protopolystoma xenopodis; assembly: GCA_900617795.1. Classification (NCBI taxonomy): domain Eukaryota; kingdom Metazoa; phylum Platyhelminthes; class Monogenea; order Polystomatidea; family Polystomatidae; genus Protopolystoma; species Protopolystoma xenopodis. Next base: position 5,944 of record CAAALY010000200.1, read on the forward strand.
AAATTCCCATCTGCCCTGTGACGCAAGGGAAATCGTGGAAGTGTGGTGGATTGGCTGACGTGTCTAGATTGCACTCTACACTGTCGTGTTTCGAGTCCCGTTGGGAGTGTTGATAAGACAAAAGCGAGGTCGGAACTGCCATCCACTCATGACTGAAGCAGGGCTTTGTTAAATTATAGGGAAACACAAGGCCTATTTATGTCAATGAACGAAAATTCAATTAAAGTCCTTTATCACCTTAAAAGAAATAGGGTGAATACATCTCATCTATATAAGCTACTGGTATCCTCGAAAAATTATTTATAAACGAAAAATAAAAAAATCTTTTCATTACTTTTATCCCACTCTATGCTGAACAATATATGCTTGAAAACCCAAAAACTACCATAAAAAGAATAAATCTTCTATTGCCCAATGACCCATTGTAGAGCAGTAGAAATATGCGGATATCGAAAAACTCCTGACAACACACTTTATGAGTATTTCCAACATATAGACTGGCAATATTTCCCATGCTACAGAAATTCCATGAAACTATAGAAGTGGCTTTTTAGTAAAGGGCGTAAGTCTATAGAATTTTCATTTCGAATATAAATTATGTTGGGAGGGATTATTAATTTGCTCTTACCTAGACGAATCCATGCTGAGATTTCATCTACAATATGAAGGAGCCAGAAGCTAGAATTTTTGAAAGAGCACGAATACATAACGGAAAGTAAGCTTAGCACGAATGGATCGGTATGTCGGAGCTTTGTGCCCAGTATTTTTCGCAAAAATCAACAGTCTCAACGCAAAGCATTTCTTCTTAGATTTCATGTCGCAAATATACAAATGCCCCCCTGGCATTTGCCAACGAACTAAAAGGTACAAAAGGGCAACAGTATTAAAGGATTCTTCGAACACAGCTTCTCCTATTCCAGAGGGACCTTTCTGGGAACTCCTAAATGCACTGTCCATCCAACTTCTCTTGTCCCAGAAACTCTCAAAGGTTCTGTGTTTTATTCATAATTTAAAAGTATAGAAGCTTCAAGCTCTCGCATGGTCTGTGTTAAAGCAGGCATATTCGGAGCAAGGTACTGCCTTCGTATAACAGCCTCCCACCAGAGTTATTTTAAATAGTAGTTCTTCCATTGAGAACAAGGTTTAAATCCATGTCTGTCCAGGATTAGCTCAATTCAGATGCTCTTTGCACAATTAAATTGCGATAAAATTAGTTGTAATCTACAAATTCTTATAGTATTTTTTCCTCTTATACCTTATAGAGTTCTCTTTTCTGCAATGACCGAGTTTATGCAGAAAATCTATTTTAGCGGTGAAGCCAGCCGTCTAATAACTGTCTTTCGACGGTCAGAATCTGTCAGCACGAAGTTGCTCTCCAACTGGCTCAGCTTCTTAGCCTATCCCTTAATTCAGGTAGGTCTCCATTGATACCTTCGGAGCTGATAATTGTGATATCGATGACAGTCGCTATATATGGCATATAACTAGACCACGAAGAATAACTGAATAATTAAAAAATGTTGACCTCTTCTATTTTTTAACAAATTTGCTTAGAAGGGACTCGTAAGTTGTGCAAAAGCTAACCCTGGTTGTTGCATATGGTCAGAGAAATGAAGCAGGCGAAGACGAAGAATGAAAGGACAAGGCTAGAATGCCCTTTCCATATGAAATGAAATTCCAATGATCGGTCTGCTGTTTTGGCTCTTTCTAGGCCCCATCCGTAACTAAAACCGATATCTAAACCGGCCAAACTTTCATAGCAATCATGCTACTGCATACTTGCGGCACCAATTATAGAGGTCTTAGTAACTCAATGAGAATCGAAGTTTTTTCAACAATTTAAAAATTTGGGCTAGTTTTGATCTGCGCCTGGGGCTCGGAATTGGGAATTTTTCTAATATTAAAGTCAAATGTAATGATTGGTTGGCCCAAGACCTAGTAAAAACATCTATTAGTGGTATTTATTTGATTCAAATCAATTACAGGCAAGCTTTTACTAGAGATAATCGAAGGGCCGATTATTTTCATTTTGTATAACGAGCTCAAAGATTTGTCTAGCTTGGTTTTCTTGTCAAAGCTCGAAATAAATCTGTGCTCATATTCCAATGAACCTGTGTGAAGAGTTAGCATATCATGAGATTAAGATATTCAGAATGACAAGTCATAGAAGAGACATCATGATTACCCTTTGCAATATGCATCGTAATATGTGAACAAGATTAAAATAAGTAACACTTTGATCTGGTCCTTTTTCGATCACTTACAATTGATATTGCTTCATTTTTTAGGAAGAGATTGGTCAACCCCTCTACAATTTTTACTTGGCTTTACGGCAACAGTGTAATTCTGGTCCACGAGACGCAGTCACCGGCAACGCTCATTACACACTTGACATTGGAACTGTGCTAAAATCGGATATTCAACCCAATCACTTGGTAGGCCTACTTTATTTTAACGTTGTTACACATCATATTTTCTCGTTTTTACGTTAGAAGGACATTTACTTTATTTTTTTATTTAGAGTGAATATGACTATCTTTAAAGAGGATTTCAATTTATTGGCAAATTCTTATGCTTACTTTATGAGCAGGTGAACTGAGCATTCTATGCCACATATTCCTGTAGTACACATAGCATGTACGTATAGCATGCGCAAAGCTTTGAAAACCTTTTTATTTCACGGAGTATAACGCCTAGATACTACATTTTCCAGGAAAACAGGTAATAGCAGATAAGTGTATTCATGCGAAAGTCCGATTTCACATAATTTTCATCTTCGCTTCATCAAAAATCAAATTTCCATTGGACTGTATTAATACATGCATTTCTTTTCTATCTCTTCTTACTGGCGTTTTCCTTTTCTGGTACCGATAGACGTTGTTTGTGATTGATCCAAATCACAGCTTCCATCTTGCAGATGAGAAACAACCTGTCCATCTTCTTGATTGCGATTCTGTGACACAAGCGAAGGAGAAGGTACTCGACTGTATATTTGGAGGGGAACCTTATTCAAGCCGTGCGAAGCCATTCGAGATAGTTTTAGGCAAGTCCATGAAAAATATACTTTCTTTTAGTGCCTTGCTGCTAAGTTCTTAAAGTCTCCCAACTTGAGATGTTTCGGGTTTATCTGCTCATTTTAATGCTACTTCAATAGCAAATCGTAATAAATTGAATATACTGATATGAAAATGAATTTGGATGGATGTCATTACACATCACTAGCTATAAAATGCATGCCATAAATGTTAGATTTAAAGCCTTGATTATCATTAAAACTATTTAAAATTGAAAACTTTAAAAATGACTATAATAAAGACAATATGCTTCTTTTTATTGAACTTACTGTTGTCCTCTATTAATTGAAGTTTGCGGCTATTCCTTTATTCCTGTATGCAAATTTTAGGGTAAAATAAACCCTCAATATATGCGCAACGATTACTTTATGCCATAAGGGTCATTGTTTAGTTATTTTCTGGCTAAAACATCTGGATTTCAACAGCAACTTTCATATAGTTGAGCAAATCATCCATGAATGAGATACATTTTTTCAATTCTTACTTGCCTTAGGAAACAGAGTGAACAGTTTATCTCAATGAAAATTTCACTCATCAGAGCCTTAACGTTTAATTAAAGTTATCTTTTTTAATTACTCGATTCTCCTTTTGAAAATTTACAACGGTTTAGCCAAGTTTGCGGGAGTTTGTCGAATTCGGATAGCGATTCAAGAGGCGCGGATAGGACTCCTGTTGCTATTACTATGAACTAGGACCTCCTGGGCTGGAGGTATGGATTCTTCCCATCTCATTTCCAAAGGGAATGGTTGTTAAGGGGTTGGTTAACCCTGCAATAAGAATGCAGATCAAGCCTAGTCTATGTGGTTAAAGGAGATTTGTGACCAATCTACAGTATCTTAGTCTTCAGTTCTAGTCTGCTTGGATGTGTTGACGGTTGAAATCTTATTAATCAACCTCGACTAATTCCTCTAAACCTCTTCTTTGCTAGAGTGAGATCTAAACAACCTTCTGTAGCCGATCGTACATAGGAAGACGTAGAGGGTGTGGCCTTATATCCGGTCGCAGCCTCCTATAGCTGTGTGTGTTTAGTTTGATCTGGTTTTCGCAACTTGGTTGGGGCAATATTGAGTTTCTGTAGAATGTAGTCAATCTTGCATCCCTGATAGTCGACCGTCCGATGCTGGAAAGTATCATGACTGCAATCGCAGGGGACGCAGGATTTCCTGTTGTTCCGACAAAGTTGCAATATTTATATGCGGAAACGCTTCAGAGGCTAAGATGACGTTTTTAATGAAGTCAATTCAAGTCTAGGGTCATTCTGCTCTAGGTTTTCCATACAACTCAACGAAGGTTTATACTCTCTTTGCTGCAATAAAATTTAGCATTGCTTATTTAAGCATGATGCTACAAATTAAAACTAAATAGTAATACCAGATGCCACTGTGTTTATCAGCCATAGCCAATTTAGTGAATGAGCATATGATCCACTACAGGTCTTCTAGAATTGTGCTGGGGGATAGTTTAAGTAGATATAACTTCTTAAAAAGCAAACTTCCTTATACTTTAGAATTCTACTGTACCATACATACTAATATAGCTAGTTCAGAGTTAAGGCGCCGCAGTTTCTACCTCGCCTAATATTAATTAATAAATATAATTTTTCTGGTACCTAAGTAAGGTAACTTAGGGGAGAGGTTTGAAATATAATTATTCCTTTTGTTATTGTGCCCATACTGAATATAAGCAATAAAATATCGTTAAGAAGCTAAATTAAATGCAGTCAACTAATATAAAAATATATTTCGGAGGCCGTGTTACTCATATTTTTATTAAATACCACGAAGTATCTTGCTATTGGCGAGAGTTTTAACCTTCCACGGAAGATAGGATACTTTATTTTTCATTTGTTGTCGATATTAACTCTGTCCACAATAGTGTTTATAAAAGGCTTGATTTTGCGTTTTAATTCGCAGTATTGTGCATCTTAAGAGGCTGTTTTCACATAGACTGGACTGTATTTTGTTCTTGCATAAGTCTGGACATGAATTGTTGAAGACTTTACAGGAATATTTAGTTCTAAGATTTTTATTTAAATACGAAAAATATCTTGTGGAAGAAAAACTGGGTTTCGGTAATCTCCTGAAATAACATTGTTTTTAATCTACAGGCGTCCACCAATATGGAATCTGTTCAAATATCATGTCGTTTGGTTAAGACTAGGCTCATGGACAGCATTAACAGGCTACACGAACTAATTAGAACCAAAACTAGGCTTGAGCAATCCCTTTCTGAAATAGTGATGGATGTGGATCTCCTTAAGTTACAAGACATGGCTGACGGGTTAGGAAAGGCGACTGATAGAATGACTTGTAGGATACATGATAAGAAGCTCCGGAACATGGGTAATATTATTAGGTCGAGAAATCTTGCGCATAAGGTAAGTCCCACTAACCATGGTTGT
>CAAALY010000201.1:0-11416 GCA_900617795.1 Protopolystoma xenopodis
CTTATGCATAAAAAACGTGAGTGGTAGGATGAGCTGGATAGTTTTCTTGCCCTAGTGTTAGCGTAAAACTTTTACAGGAATGAAACCCAGCCTTGATGATGTCCATCATATGATGGACGAAAGCTCAGCCCGTTTTCACCCGAAACGAGGGCGGATGTCTCGGGGACTTCGTCAACCTGAACGTCGTATAAAAGCCAAATGGCAGCGGTACAACGGGGTTCATCCGTCCTCTATTGGTGAGATCGACCTACGAATCTCTTCTTCATGCACTTTCATACGAAATGAAAGTCCCCCCAACAATAATAATTTAGCAACACAAAGTGTATATTGAATTAAACGTTCCTCAAATTAAGCCATGTAATTATTTGCTAAAATTTGTGACAAACAAGATCGCATAGCTAAACCTCGTGTTTGTTCGTACAGTTTGTCATTAAAGTTAAAATATGTACAATACATTGCTAGGTTGGTAAGTACCATTATTGACACTTTACCTAACTTCATGTTAATTAAAATCTCCGCATGTTGGCCTAATGTGGATTGTAGGGCCTGCATGGCATCATCTTCTGGGATGCTATTGTACATATACTCAATATCGAAACTTACCAGCAAATGCCCACTTTCTATCTCCTGCTTGCCGACTAAGTTGACAAATTCATAGGAATTCTTGGCTGAAACTTGCTACTTCTCGGAGAGTTGCTTAAAGTGGTTACAAATAAATCGTGTTATTTTGTGCATTACGCTTCCATTATTATATTCAAGATAATTCTGGGTGGCCCTCCATCCTTATGTATTTTGAGTAGACTATATTCATCTCGTTGAAGAAATGTGTTCATCTTCAAATTCTTCATTTCCCCGATTGTTAAACAATGCTGCAGGCAAACCACGATTATAGACTTAAGGGTTTCCCTAGGGCCTCTACTGATTACCTTGCATGTAGTAGGGTCATCCAAGGCCTGCATCATTTTTTCTACATAACTCAACCTATCCATAACTATAAATGCTCATCCTTGGTCTGTCCTCAGCTTCATTTGGTCCTCATTATTTAGTTTTCTTATGATGTTTTCACTCTCCTATTCCTAAGTATTATTTCTACATGACTATCAATTAAGGGAAGGACCTATATTATCACTCCTAGTCTATTCTAGAAGATGGGCAAATGCTCCTTCCGATTTTGACCGAAGCGAGTGAGGAGCTATCGTCGTTTGCTTCAACACGAATGTCGTATTGAAGCCAAACGGCTACAGTACAATAGGATTTAACCATCATCTTCTGTTTAAATCGAAGTTCGAAATTCTTCTTTATGCAATTGCATAAAAAATGAGAGTCTTTCAAATAATGTTATATCAGGAGATTCATTGAAACCCAGTTACTCTTCGAACGATTGTGTCATCAAATCACAATGCAATTATCATTATAGAATATCCTTTTTAATAAAGCTTTAATACGTTGCGATACACTTTAATTCAATTCTACTCATCATCACTTTGTAGTCTATTATTGGCTTTTTTCATATTAATACATTAGAACACTACTAACCTCATTGCTCTCAAATAGGACTGGTAGTCTCGAAGTTCCACTAAAAACGCGTCACTGAGCTTGAGGAAAATTGAATCATTTTCTTTGTTTCACTTCCTATTCAATAATAGATTTTCTATTTAACTCTTTTATTGCTATTCATTTTTATTTCTTTATGACGCTTTTGTGTAGTACAATGGAAATTAAGATTCTAAACCATGACAAAGTCTTTATTTAATTGCGCTGTATCTAATTTATTCTTTTTTTTTATTTTTGACGTTTTCATGACGTTATGATCGTGTGCGCAATTTTTGAGACTTTCTTTAGCTATTGGAATAAAAAAATATAGTTATATTTAAATCCATTTTTCACTAACTATTACATTCGGCCTACCTAGCTGTACTTTCGGCCCGGTATAATAGTGATATTTCATTTTTATTTGCCGACTCATCAGCAGTGCACTTTTAGAAAATTGATTTTGACCCTTTGTTCCTAAGAATTTAAGCAACACAAAAATAAAAAATCAGGCTAGTATTGCCTCGAATGACAGGTAAGTCTGCAATGTAGTTCCGCTAATGGAATATTTCAACCTAACCTCTAGAAGAGCTTCGTTATTACTCTTGCTTCAACAGATAATTCACTGCTTCGTTTCAAAATTGAATTCGCTTCATTGCTTGGGGCAACCTTCTATGAAATTGGTTGAGCCTTGCTGATATTATATTTTGTGATGCCACAACTTCCTTGTGGCCTAAGTGTACCCGTAAAACGTATGCATAGTGGAACTACATCTAAAATATACGCTTAACTATCTAGAATTTTTAATGAAAATCTACTGATAGCGTCGAAACCTAATTGCTATAAGTCGAATGTATATTTGTGAATGGATGAGAGTATGTATGCCATCTCAATTATCACCAAAAGCTATTTAAGTTTGCTTACCTTATTGTAATTTATAATTACGTAGGTGACCTAATTTCATTAATATATTTTATTTAATTTTCTTCATCAATTACAATTATGTTGGGGTGTAGAATCGCGGATAACGTTGGTCTCCTGAGGAATTTTATTACCCACATAAGCATGAGAATTAAATCTTTGTTTGAGAACTTCGTGGTTTTAAGGTGCCGAATACTCCACTGTTGCAGCAAAGTAACTTTATCCTATGTATTCTCACCAAAAATACTCTGTTCTTGAGATGACGCTTTCACTCCTTTACCTAGTCTAACCCCTCTTTCCTACTCTTATTATAAGTTTAACATGTAATTATAACTGGCCAAAACTTTGCTATTTTAAAGCTCCTTACCATTCCTCATGTTCATAAATAATAGCTTAAGTGCAAACAATAATTCTTGATACAAGCGTTCCTTTACTCTTTCTATAGTTATTAGTCAACTAAGATCGTAATAAGTATAGATACACTCTGAATAAGTCATATTAGTCTCGGGGTTAGCTACTGGTTTTATGAATTTTTTGCCCCAAATACTTTTCCTTGCAATCTTTTAAGGTCTGTAAAGGCTTACTTCTAAAGCTTGAATAACTCTATTTACTGGCCACCTGGCTTCACGTCAAAACTTTTAGTAATCTCATATAGATATGATATTGTTATTAATATAGGATATTTTTTCGTTTTTGGCATATTTGCAGAAGCAGAGCATGTTACCATGCCTTCATTTAGTTGCAATTGTCTCATGCAGACTTGATAAGCAAGATTTTTTATGATAAAATCATTATGCGCGCAAATCACGTGCTCTTGAAGTTGTTTGACCTTATTTTCACAACTTGATCATATTGTCTGGAAGACCTAGAGCATCACACCTCGTCCCGAGTTCATAGTATGCATGATAATTTCGAAAGTCGGGACGTGGAAATGTTACATTCTTTGACGTTTCGCCGTCATCATAGTGGCATCGTCAGGGATAATTGCAAAACCTAACACTACAATACAAATATTCAACAATGCAAGTGAAGTCGATCCCTTGACCAATTATTTGCTAATCAGTTGTAGTATCTCTCTTTCTGTCATAGTGTATTCAACTTTACGATCGCAATTTTTTATTTGCATATCTATACCTAGTTGAGATTTACCCCTTTGAATGGATTTAGCGAGACCTATTCAGAATATCTGCTGGTTTCCTATCCCTCTCATGTGCTTGAAGTGTTGATCCAAGACTATCGCTTAGTCTACAATCCTCTTCCTCCAGGTCCTATTAGAGCAGTCATCTTGCTCTTATTGTCCTGGTTCAGTAATTTTACTTGAGTGCTGCCACTATATCCGTGCTACTCCAGGCGTTATGTTCTACATTGTATACTTCCTGTGTTAGCACGTATACGTCAATCTCACTGAAAAATCCCCCAAAGCCTGCATTCTTGAGTCACATGGAGACCTAACTTAACGATGCAGATTCCTTTATCACTGTTCGGCATGTGCACCAAGTGAATCTCGTAGTCAAGCCTTTAATTCAAGGATAACGTCTATGATCAAAATTATCTATAATTTCCATTCCTCTCTGCCTTGGCTACAATATCACCAAGTTGCGAAAATAGGGTTAAACAACTTCGTTTCAACTAGATAAGGCTGTGACCATAATAAGGGCCTCACTATCGCGGTCTCCATCCCATCGATTAACGTATTATGTTTGCTTACTCGTCATTTATGTCGAATTTTTTATATTTATATCGATTATTCGAATTTCACGTTTCAAAAATTATTATAAAGAATACACTCTTTTTTGCTTTTTTCTACCTTATTTTTATGAAAATGCATTAGTACTGTGCCCAAGTTTTCTTAAAGTTTTGCGCGCTTTTAAGTTTAATTTATTATATTGCAATTTAATTCATTGATGAATACTTTAATAAAGACATCCTTAACTAATCATCCTATTCTCATAACTATGTAATTGTATTTACTAAGAGTTTTGAGTTTGACGAGTGCAAACTCACAAGCCATTTAATTCCCTGTTCACAGTGTATGCTTTATTTGCTTATTTGCACTTACATGTAAATGAGTTGAGTGAAAGGCAAATTCAATCCTATTAAGAGCATCCAACTGTCGTAAACTAAAAAGTAATACTAGATTAAGTCTCTGATTTCCATGGCCAGATGGAAAATATGTAAGTGTAGATTTGATTTAACGATTAAGAAGAGCAAATGTACCTCAAATAAATTTTAAATCAGGAATTTAGTAATAGACCTAAAATGTTGCTACGCTATAAATACGAAGCCTATCAGAGTTTCGATGAATCTCCTGAGATAACATTGTTGGAGAGACTTTCATTTCGTAAGAAAGGGCAGGAAGGAGACATTCAAAGGTCGATCTCACCAGAATACGACGACTGATTTCCGGTGTACTGCAACCGTTTAGCTTTTACATGGCGTTCAGATTAATGCAATCCACGAAAAATCCCTTTTTATTTATCTTGAAAACGAGCTAAGCCTTCCCCCATCATATGAAAGACATTATAAGAGCTGGAACTCATTCCAATGAAAGTATCACGCTAACATTAGGTCATAAAGACTGTCAGGCTATATCTTACGCCAAGTTTGTGATCTTGAAAACAATGAGTCTGAGGAGAATGGGACTAGAGTTCCTGGAAAATAATTTTCCTCTGGGCCTGATTGATAATAATATCTCTTTACTGAGGAATAGGTTTTCAGTTGATGATTATTTAATAAAGGATAGCCAAGACGAGAGCTTTTCTCACGTCCAAATTTTTTTGCCATGCTTTTTACATAAGAAGAAAGACGCACAAGAAAAAACATGGGAAATAAAAACATCGTCTATAGAAACCCTCCCACGTTCTTAGGTTATGCCAGCTTTTAGAGCAAAATATGATCCATTGTCGAGATCCGACTGTTGTAAGCTTGTGTGTTCATGTGGTTTATATAATGTTGCAGAGACATGTCGCACTTTTCAACAAAGATTTATGGAAAACAAAAATAATTGTATTGGCGGCTGGGTTCAACTGCCAGAAGTGACCGGGCACACGGAAGAAACTGGACATGAGATAGAAGGGTCTCAAACGAGCAGGCTTACTGATTATTGTACGACCAACGAATCTCTTCTTCATGCACTTTCATTCGAAATGAAGGTCCCCCTAACAATATACGTCTGTTATTAACAGGAAGATTAGAGAGGTTATTGAAATTAATAGATTCGGTAATACGTTGATTGTGAGGAAGGGTGATATAAAGTTGACCAAGAACTATATATACTTGATCGATGGATTGAAGGAAAGAGAGGTTGTTGAGCCGCCATCCAAACGAAGTTGACTCAAATTGTCCGCTCAGTTATGGTTCTAACTTTCCTCACACTCGTCTAACATATTAAAGTAAACTCATAAACCAAACCAAACAAACAAACTTACTCAGACCTAGTCATGCCTTTCCTTGGTTTGTTAAACCTTAATGACCCTAGACTGAAAATTTATGACAGGTGGTTTCGTTATATGACTTACATGCATATAAGCTTACATCTCCTTATCTCAACCAGAGACGCTTACAGACTTACGCTGTCTCGGCTGGTATTTTTTCGTTGGTCATTAAGCCTTGAACACCAAAGCCTTACTTTAGACTTTTTTCTCACTCTGATTGACGTTAACATATACTTAAACATACAGAATGACCAAGAATAGAGATAATTAGTCTAAGCCTCCTTTAACTCTATTGCCTATCCTTTTTCGTTTTTAAGTTATGAGCATATATAAGAGATAAGATAGAGCCGGATTATCGTCTTGACTCAATGTTACGGTGGGACTTTTACAAAAATGATTTCCAGTTCTACTGATACCCATCATATGATGGGCATAAACTCAGTCCAAATTTTTTCAGAAACGAGGAGAATGTTTTGTGGACTGCGTCAACCTGAATACAGTCAAACAGCTGCAGTAAGATCGGAATCAGCCGTCGTCGTTTAATGAGGTCGTTCTTCGAATGTCTTCTTCATGAACTTTAATACAAAATAAAAGTCTTCCTATCTATGTTGCAGCACTAGCATTCAATATTGCTTCGATTGCTTATGGCATACACAATTTGGTTAATATGCCCAAATAATGATTTCGGTATTTCTGAATTCCAGTTTCTCGATATGTTAATTGGAAACAGAGCTAAGTCTTTACAATATGCGATCTTTTCCAGAGCAAGCTTCCATTCCATCACTGATTTTAATACCGGTAGTGGCTCTGGATAGCCTCGTTTGTCCATATCAAACCCAATAAAAAGCTATAATTCCTTCTACTTAAACTATTTTTCCTACTTTCTGTATTACTTCTTTAATTCCCAGCTTTGGCTAATAAATAATATTCCAGTTTTACTTCTAATTGTCTTTACTTTACACATGCCTATGCAAACTACACTATCACTTATTTTGCTTCTTACTGCCTAATCGAAGTTACCATGCAAGATTGAACTAGTTTTATATAGGGTTATCTGAAGTGATAATGATCCTTCTTATTTTGGATTGGATGAAATCCAAATTTTGCTTCAAGTTCTGCCTACCATGAATACCTAAAGACCATTATCATCCAGAGTAGGCTGCAATTTTGATCCTTCCTATGTCTCATTAGCATCTCCAGTTGTATTCGAATTGCCATCATTTATTCCATTTGCCTCATCTTTATACCTATCTGCAGTTGCTCTGTACAGACTCCTATTTCCACGTGAGAAACTCAGTCCTGGCCGTCAGCAAATCAATTATTGGCTGCATATTATTTTCCCTCCTATTCCTTTTAGTTTTAGCATCAAGTTATTTACTATACTTATCATACCCTCTACCAATACCACTCTTCTATTCATAATTATATACAAACTTGTGAGTCCTGACACATACTTATTCACTTGGTCTCATTCACTTTCAGTCATGAATTGCATCTCTTCACTCAAACGTCATTGGAAATCTGCCCGCATTCCTCTGGCTTTCAGTTGCATTTTTCTTTGGGTTTATGTTGAAATAGCTTTCATTTATTTTGAAAAGGCGAGTAGAAGAGATTTGCAAACTTGCAGTTACTGAAAGGGGAAGGAAGTTTTCCTTTGAGTTGTGTCTATCCGAATGTGAGAAGGTGATATCGGCGCGGCTTCCAGCAACCCAAATAAATCAATTCTGAGCGTTCTTCTGTCCGACACAGAGTCAGAACTCATCATTTACGAAATATTTCACCCAAAAAAAAAGTGAAGGGCCGGAAGCCTATATACTTATATTATCTAATTTTGTGATCTTAATATGTCCTCCCAGTATTTAGTAGACTATATTATGCTTATAAGATGTATTCACCCATGCAAAGGTTTTTAATGTAACGAGTTCATATACACCCTTAACATGCAATACTTGTGAATCAGTTAACATATCAGAGCCCAAACTATACTCCAGGTTAGTAAAACCTCTTTCTCTAGGCTATAAGTCGTTCTTCATTATCTCCCCCTGCCTTCCAGATGTAGGTCTTACATTATTTAATACAGTCAATCCTCCTACTATGCTTATTGTTTGCTTCGTTAATTTATATTGACTTCCTGATCTTCCACTTAGCCGTAGAGTGCAAAGTTTTGGGCTTTCGACTATTGCAGAATGTTTAATACTGACCTATTTTGTAAGCCTTTACAGGCGGCTTTGTGTTATGGTAACCTCTTATGTATGAACCGACAATTCTTTTTCACATAGACACTACCATATTTCTAACAAATCTTATAAAAACCTAGTATTCAGAGGGAGTTCATAGATTCTACAAAATAAGGTGTAATGATTCGCCCTAATCTTTTCTAGCTACATTGGTCAGTTTCGCTACGTTGCATGCACAGCTATCCTATAACGATCACTTAGCACAAAGACCGCTTGTAAAATCCTCTCATCCACACTCATCAATTGCGTCGCCTAATCATCTCCGGTGCATGTACCAAGCCTAACTTTGGACCAATCAGTTTTTGACTTGTAAAATAAATTGGAAGCCGACCTTCACATCACGCAAGTGATTAAGCAGGAAGAACCTAAGACTAAAAGACTTCTTTAGGGCCCTGCATACCCTTGAAGCCACCAGATCTAGCCGTTAAGGTTGGCATTTGCTTGCTGCAATTGGTCTCCATGCTATCTCCTCCGTCATTTGTGTTCCCCAGTTTCTGCCAGTGGGAAGATTTGCTATTATTTTCACTTTATCTCTTCTTATCGCGATAGTGTCATATTGTCAAACAAGCAAGCAATTCTCGTATAAGGCCAAGCAAGAGCCCCTAGCGAGGCCCTTAATATGTGCTTCACTCTGGTATACGCTTCTTCCCTCTTCTGCATCTGCGATGTCACACGTCGTTCGGATCACTGTTTATGAGGTCCGCGCATAACCGATTTCTAAGCCTTAGACATTTTTTAAATTGCCGTTATATTTAATCTATATCTACATCATTACACTTGCTCTGCAGAAGAGATATGATTTTGCCGCAGGATCGACGTAAACTCAAAGCATCTTATCTGCTTTGGGCTCATACAGCATCCCATTGTATTGACATCTACTATGATGTTCATAAATAACCAGCAAACTGTCTTAGTTGCCCCTATTATATCTCCTTATCCTTATATTCTTCTACTCATTCCCCTTCATTACGAACGCATTTAGCTTTATATATTTTAATGTATATACAACTGTAGCTCCACTTTAGCCTATATTATCCCTCCTATCGTTCTCAGCACTTTTCCTATGGTACAACCCGTCACATTAGAGTAGTATCCTTTCAAAGATATAACAAAGGAAAGTCATTCATTGTAATTTAGCCTGATGTTCCATCTATAATTTTTCATAAGTTAACAGTTTAATAGCACCAAGAATCTGGATAAATTGATGTTCACTGTTTTCCATTTTTCCATTTTTTTATATTGTGTAATACTTGATAAATAATCCTAATGAATAATAGTTCACATTTAAAAATTTAGTGATTAGGACGATTTATATCTATTATATAGATAAACTTAACAGGAGGCCATTTAGATTGTGCTTATTAAAGAAAGGTAAATTTCGGCTTCGCAAGTTGCCCTTATGGTATCCTGATGCCACTTGGAATAACCTAAAATTCATTCAAATTTGCCGTTCTCTGAATGTTAAAATCTATCCTAAATGATTTGCCAACTATGATCCTTCCATCCCGGCCAAAATAAAATCAAATTTATCGTCCTTTTCATATAGATTGAAAAAAAAGTTAACGGATCAGCAAATTGGCATTATCAAATTCTGAAACAGCAATTGCTTGAAACATTGACTTTGGATTTGTACGCATAAGTTCTCGCGCTACCCTTCTGTAACTCTGATTAATCTGTGTTCAGCTTTCATCTGTAATATTATAGGCATCTTCAGAGCAGGACAGCATGAGTTGCGATAATTCACCGACACGAAGGGAATTCAGATGTACGCCGCAATTCTTGCTGAGGAGACTCATACGATGTCAAAACTGCAGTTAATTCTGAGTGATAATAACATATAGTAATCATGGCTAAATCACATTCAATGTCAATGTGGAGCCTACCCATATTATTTTGATAAAATTTAACCCTCACTCTTTTATCATTCAATAGGAACTTAGGAGAATACATCCTTTATTCATAACCTACTATTAATTCCGAAATATACTAAATTAATTTTAACAGTAACTACTGGCGTTCGAATATCATTGTATTAATCGCGTTGCAAACCATTTGCTCAAAATATTACGATACTTATAAAAAAAGAGAAAAACAAACTTCTATGACCCAACTTATGTCGTTCAGACGTTAAAACAATTAACATAATGCCTGTTTCTCCACATAAGCAGGTTTATTGACGCCAAGCAAACAAATTAGATAACTCGGGTCTAAACAGATATTGCAACATTTTTCCAACTTATAAAAATTTTAAGAACCTAAGAATGTATTTCTTTGAAATTACAATATAAATTTTTTTAACTTGGAAATTTTCACTGGAATCCAAGGAGATTGGCTCGACAACAGCATTAATAAGAATATTCCAGTAAAGCCAATCGAGAGCTGGTCGAAAGAAATCCACCGTCGTCTTCTGGTGGGTTCAACCTACGAATCTCGTCACCAAACACTTTCACTCAAAATGCACGCAATCTCAAAAGCGGATTACTCAAAACCCAACTTTTCTTCACAAAGATAAGACTGTAGCTATGGCCTGATATATTGCGGCCAGCCGTTAACTTATCCTCTTGACTTTTCTTTAATAACAAAAATAAAAGATAAATAACTCCTAAATATAGTTTACCGTAATCAAATTTTCTAACATTTACTATTGAGGTTATTCAGCTGATATAAAATATGTTGTATACTTTAGAGTTGTTACATATTTTACCATAAAAAACATTATAATAACTTATTGAGTTCGTGCGGTTATTAGGGAGACTTTCATTTCGTACGAAAGTGAATGAAGAAGAGATTCGATAGTCGATCTCACCAGATGAGGACGGATGAAACTCATTGTACTGTATCCCGCTGGATTTTATACGATATTCATGTTGATGCAGTCCACGGGACTTCCTCCCTCGTTTCGGATGAAAACGTGCTTAGCTTTCGTCCATTATATGATGGACATCATCAGCGCTAGGTGTCATTTTTGCAAGTCTTACGTTAACACTAGGACAAGAACACTATCCGGCTCTATCTTACTTCTTATATAGACTCAATTGAGCCAAAATAAAATTGAAAACCTAGATAGATCGATATAGAGTGGTTTGGTTAATTATCTACCATACTGGTCCTGTTACTTTTGCTCGAGTCTATGCGTAAGTGTATATGTGCGTGTTAACGTCTATATGCCATACAGTTCCTAAATCAGAGTTATGTAGGGTTTAATTTCAGGTTCTGATCCTCACGACCTAATGACTCAAGAGAAAGCCTTGAACGAGACTGCGTAAGTCCGTAAACAAGTATGACTGAGATAAT